>CABFWB010009646.1:0-12119 GCA_902151455.1 Timema bartmani
AAGGGTGGAGGTTCAGTACAAATTATCCAAGCAAGTCGCGTGTGGAATCATTGTGTTAGAATATAAGCCCGAAACTAGTTATTTATGCTTCAACGTTTCATAATGGGTGACTAACTTCTTATTAAACAGACGCCCTTTTAAAATGTGACAAAGATCAACTTATTTACGAGAAGAGTAATTGATAATTAATTAATGTAATAGGCTATTATTATTATTATGTTTCAGACGGTATAAATATTGTTTTTCTTTGTGAGTGTTGTAGACTAATCTGATATCCGTATTTATGTAATCTGCTATTAACAATAATATATTTAAGTTAATATTTTCTTAGGATACAATGGTGTTCACAATCATTATTTGAGTACAGTATGTGATTATTAGAAATCACACTTTAAAGAACCCCTAGCCTGGCCGATTAAGTGAGATAGTAGCTACAAGATTACACCCAAACCAGAAAACTCACCCAAGTTCGGTTTTCTGCATTCTTATTTTGACAAAAGTAAAATTGAGATCAGTTAAACAGTATTAATGAAAATAATTGTCATTGGCTTATAAAAAACCGTACATTTTATTTTATAGTTATTCACTCAGAACCTTGCTAGGTAACAGCAGGTTTTATTTTGAATATAAAGCTCAAATGGCTCTTATTTTAATTCAGTTAGAAGATTATTGAAGTAAGTATGGAATACATTGGAGCCATAAATTAAATTATGTGTTCCGCTATATCACAACAGCAGCCTGTCAGTTCATAATACACTTTAATTAAATGCTGTTATGTGATGTAGCTCCGCGCCTCCTGGTGGGAACATGACTGATGTTTGGGCTCAGTGTAAGCGCTGTTTTTAACATATAGACAATTAACATATATGATTTAGATACGGCATCGTAGGCTCTACAACTTCTATTTCAGGTAAAACTTTCATAAGAGCACAAATAATGCCGAAAAATAAAAAAAAGTATAATTTTAGCTCTAATAAGTATCTTTTTTTACTATATATACTATTATTTAGGCTACTCGTAGATCTTAATCACCTATATATATATATTTATACTATTGAGGAATTCAATAGGGATACGTTAACATAAATTAGGCCTCTGTATGATTAAGGTTCTAGAGATATTTAATTTTTTTTAAAAAGTGAAACCTTATAATAGTGGGGTTTGTCCAAGATGGCGGATTTTCCCAGAATGGGAAAACTTGGGAATATGCAGAGAATGTAGAGGGATATATACTGAATATATTCCAATAGGTTTAATTTTGTTATTAATTTTGTATAGGTTCAGGATTTTTTTTTTCTCTAACCATCCTGTACTATTAGGAGAAATGTTTGTACAACAATGATCTATTTCCTTAATTTTAGATTTAATAGTCAATACTTATATTTTTTATTGGTCAAAATTTATAAATGAGGAATTGAATAGCAATGCGATGACATGAAGATATGAAACACCTAATAAAATGTTAAAATTTTAACAGGAAGTCGAAATTTTAATACGAAGTGTTGACCCTTGTGGACCCAAAATCGATCATTTTTATTGGTCCAAACATAAAAATGAGGACATTATTTAAAAATAATATATTATAAAATTTAAAACCGGGACTCAAAAAATGTTTTACGTATGTATAGTGCAATTTATGCTTGGGTTTGCTAGTCTATACTATTTCGTTTCACATATATTACGAGCTATGAATAAAATCTCCATTTTTAAACAGTAGCGTGAGAAAGTCCATGCGGAATTCCGTACTAATTATTTTTTTTAAAGTTATTATCGTGGTTTGAAGAGGGTAAATACATATTTTGTTTGAAACTAAACACCGAAATCTCAAAATATATAAAAAGCTAGCCTATAGAAAGAATAGCCTTTGAAGAGTAAATCTTTAACTAGAAAGTCAAGTGAGGCCTCAATCTATAGAACCTTTCCCAATAATAAATTTTGAAAACCTTTTAGTTGGATAATCTGTAGCCATCACTGCGACGATTAACTAATGTGATAAAAAACAGTAATAAATAAAACATTAAAACATACCATTAGCTTTCTTTGCCAAATTCTTAGTTTTATTTATTACGTAGTAATAGTAATGTCAGGACAGTGAGGAACTCTTACTATTTTGTTTTAAATCAAAAATGGTCATGGGTGATTGTTCCTCTGTTGGACATGAACATTTTGAGTAAAGTTTATTTGAAGGTTTTAAGTATTCTTGTAGAATATTTTCTATCTTCTCTTTCGATTACAATCCTTGAAGGTGTTTTCCAGTTAAAAGCCAGTGGATGGCGCCTTGCAAAAATCAGGGAGTGTTTGTTGAAAGTTAATACCCGAATAAAGAAAGGCGGGGGGAAAAAACTCGATCAGCTCAAGTTTAAGTCGATTTCTCCACCCTGTAATTTCCAACAGACCCCTTACTTTAATGCGAGCTGCTTTCTAAAGAAGTAGTGAATACTGTCTTTTTTTTTAACCCGCCCTCTCTCGCTCCCCCCCTCTCTAACATTACTTCTTATTATAGTATTCATTGGAGAAGAAACTTTTGGAGCAGTTAAATTTTCATTTTCACCGTGGCGTGAAATTGCCATCAGGGTGACAAAACCTTGCAAGCTGCGAGATAATAGATCAACTTAAAACTCCCCTTGTTAATAAGCCTTTATTCACAGAAACTTGGTCAAATCCTGCCTAAAGGGGGAGAAAAGGTTTTATTCTCAAGTACTCACTCGTGTTTTATTTCACTGTTTGTCTCTTATAGCATACTTACTAAGTAAAATAAGATCAGGAAGTGCCCATTCAACTTACAAAACAATAACTCCCACCCGTGGTAACGTGAATCAAGGTGAAGATCTCGTCTAATTAGGTTTATAGGTAATGGTGAGGTAAGGGTTTGAAGCCTAGCCAGTTGTACTGGGATGCTTTTTTTTCTAAATGGCTTCCCCCTTACCTCCACGAAAATGTGGGTACATTTATTATAAATGGCTCCTTCCTCATATTTAACAAACTAATGTAAATTATAGGCCTATGTGGATAAACCGTACGGGGTTTAAGTAAGATAGCAAAAAAAATAAAAATAAAAAAATCACAATACTTGCGACTCAAACTATTATCGTGGCACGATGATAAATACTTTCAAACTTTCAGGTTTAAATATATTATACTTTGAATTTATTTTTAAATTATCAGTATTTTTGTATGTACACGGCGTCTTAGTACCCTTTAGAGCTATCTGCATTTAATTTAATTAATGGGGTAGAAATTAGCCAAAAGGAAGACGCTTCATAGGTAGATCCAGGACTCGACCATTTTTGAGGACGGAACAGATAGATAACCTAATCCATAGAGGGAATAAGAAGGAGGCACAGGGAAGGTAGCATTTTGAAGTAATGTAACCACATATGCTTGAAAGAAGAGGAATAATACCACCCTCAGTATAATCAACCATAATTAGAGTCCCAATTTTCCTTCCATCTGTCCATTCTATTGCGAGAGTTGGGCCTTGATATCTAGATGTTAAATGGAAATGTCTCAAAATTTATTTTAAATTTTTACCTTGATTCTCAAGTTAAGGGTAGTTTACTGATAAATGAATTTTTGGATTCCAAGTTTTTTGAAAATGGCTTTAACGATTCTGTTTAAAATGGATATTTAGGGAGTGTTTCACCTCCCAAATAACACTGTATACTTGGTTTTTGGGTAACATTTCGTTAAAAGTTGATTAAAATAAATGGTACGGAACTCCTTACAGACTTTATCACTATATTGTTTAAAAATGGAGATATTTACTCAAAATTCGAAATATAATATACACTAACGAACCCGAGAGCAAATTGCGCTATACGAACGCAAAACATTTTTTGACTCACGGTTTTAAATTTTATAATTCTATTGTTATAAATTAACGTATTCATACTGTATATTTGAACCAATAAAAAATATCGATATTGGGTACACAAGGGTCAACACTTCTTATTAAAATTTTAAATTTCGATTATATTTTCAGCATTTTATTAGGGGATGCACATCTTATGGTTATCGCATTGCTACTAATTTTCTCTTTTATAAATTTTGTACAGTAAAATAGGTAATTATTAACTGTTTATTCTAAAATGAGAGAGATAGATCATTGCTGTATCAGGGGTGGATCCGGGAAGAGGGTAAGGGGGGCGTGCGCTCCCCTTCAAGAAATGAAATGAATTAAATAAATGTTAGCCACTACTAGTCTTATTGTCACGTCATACTATCTCACTAAACAGATTTAATTTTTTAAATTGTCAATGGTAATATTATTAATTGATTAATATACGGTAATCATTATAAATACTTAAGACAATCACATTAAGTACTAAAGTGGTGAAAATAGGCATGAATGAAACTACCCAAATTTAAATTGCGCGCCTCTCACCTTGTTGCACAAACTTTGTTTAGGTTTAAATTTATTTTATCATTTTTACTATTACTATTTCAATGATTAATAATAAATAAATATCTTTAAAATAATTTCTTTTTAAATAACGTGCTTTAAACAAAATATTTGGATAATACCACACACATAACGACTTAGTATGGATTTGTGGTAAAATTTCGATTTGGAATGAGAAATAACTAGCTATACTATGGAGTGGAATTAAAGTTCGATTGTTCTAGATCTGAATAATTATTCCATATATATTGTCTGATTGATTTACTAGGTAAAAAACTATTTATATAATAGTTGTTATAATGTTTAAACTTATTTCCTTCTTAATAATTACTATGTGTTGATATTCTTATTATTTGCTTACAATAAGTTTCAATCTTTAATTTTTAATAGTAATAAAATTTTACAATGATAAGTTACTTAGTATCTCAAATAGTTGTGGAGTTATGGACATTTTTGTTTCTGTAAATAATCCTAAAAGTCATTTTCATCGGAAAATGAAATTTTTTTTGTTTATAATCTTAATCAACGCCTATATACGAATTTTAATCAAAATCATTATAGCCGATTTTGAGAAAATGGAATTTTTCTCTTTTCACCCTTTAGTAAACAATTTTAGGGCTAGAAAGACACACAGACGGCGTTGCAAAACCACTTTTTAGTGTTCGGGGGGTCATGAAACGTCGACATCCATCAACATCTCGGGTTAGATTTTTTTTGACGGTCTTAATATACCTTTAGTGTTCGAAAAGTATATATATATATGGAAATAGCTTGAAAGTAGTTGGTTTTATAAAAATATGTTTAGAATAAAATATTTGTATTATAAATATATGTACATATTTGCAATGATAAGTAATTTAATATATTAAATAATTTCGGAGATATGATAACCAATGAGAATTTGCGCAACAGACCAGAGCCCTTAAAGTCATTTTGCAGAAATATCGAGAGTAACCATTTTGTTTGTAATATTTATAAATGTTTTGAAATGAAATTTAATCAAAATCGTTAGAGCCAATTTTGATAAAATCGACTTTTTCTCTTTTTGCCCATCAGTAAACTACCCTTAATTATAGCGTTGGATATCCAATTCCAACAATCCCTCGGGGCAACCCTATGAAAACCCTAGATACCAAGTTTTAGCCCGATTGATAAAATAGTTTAAGTTCTAGACGGAGGTACAGACAGACAGACAAACCGAAATTCAAAAAACACTTTTTCGGATTCGGGGGGTCATGAAAAGTCGAGATTCATCAAAATCTTGAGCTCGATTTTTTTTTACGGTCACAATACTTTCTATACGTGTAAGATAGCGAGAAAGTAAAAAGAGTGATTTAAAAAAATTCAAAATACTTTTAAAATGGCTCTAACGATTTGGTTTTAGACATATATCTTGGAAGGGTTTGACATGTCCAATAAAACTGTATACTTGTATTTTGGGTGAAAATTCGTTCAAGGTTAGTTTATTGAAGACTGGTTTGAAAAAAGTGAATATTAAAAAAAAGGGGCTCTAAGTATTTGGTTCAAAACGGGTATCTGCTAAGTTTTCTACATGATTAATAATTATATTAATTTCTTTTTCTAAAAATAGTTCAGTTTTATAGTTATTTACTGATGACTGATTTTTGTAAAAGTAAAATTTTTTGAAAATTTACTTAACGATTTTGTCCAAAATTGGTTTTGAGGGACTATTTTACATGATCAATAATGATGTATATTTTCTTATAGTAAATTAATTAAGGCTAGTTTACTTACAAAAAAGTATACAAAATTTTATACTTTTTCGAAGTGGCCTTGAAGATTGAGCTCAAAATGGGTATATGTGAATAGTTTTTCATGATAAATAAGGAAAAGTTGTTATTTTTACAAATAAAAAATAATATTAAAATGCAACTTAACTATTTTTGAAATTTTTTAATTAGTTAAACATATTTGGAAAATTTGGTTTAAAATTTATAATAAAGAGTGTTTATTGTGATTAAGAAGATTATTTGTTTGTTTTTATGAGGGAAACTTACTTTAGGGTAGTTAATGAAAACCTATTTTTGAAAATTCTCTTCCAAGGTCTAATACGCAATAATATGAGAAAGTTTGTATGACTGTGTCTACTATTTATTTAAACGCTGTTAGATCTACTTAGATTTATTTATAAACCAAATTGTGTGTTCTGCATCTGTAAAGTGTATTTATTGATGGATGTAGACTACATCCCTTGGCATCAGAACACACATGTAACATGTAACCTTGACCACTATTAGAGGAGACCCACCCAGTTGAAAAATCAACATTATACCACTTACTGTTTGAAACTCATCGAGAATAGTCTTAATTTTGATTGAAATCTCAAGTCCTAGGTCTTGGATCTTGCTTTGCTTTTAGTCAACTAAACATTGAATGTTATTAAGGTACATTCTAGACCTCTTCGTTGCTCATTTTAATCATGGCGCCATCCTGGTTGGTTTATGAAGAGGTAGGAGATGGTTAAAGGTAGGTTAGGATGGTGGGGGCGGTAGGTTGGTGGGTGTGGAAGAGAGGGGGTTCCGGAGGTCTAGGAAGGAAGCCGCCATGTTGACCGCCTGAAGAGACCCTCAACCTCTGACTGATTGGGAAGTTTTCGAGAGCTTCATTATGAAGTCAAAGCTGGTCCTTTTAGCCCCTTCTCAGAACTCCTCTTTCGTCTACTTTAGCTCACCTTGAGTCCGTGACGTAGCCGAAACGAACAGGAACATAACCAAAGCTATGTATCTCTCCGGCAATCTTAATATATTATCTCAAATAACTTTCATAATAATTATTTTCTTCTCACTCCAAGATGTGGACAAGGATGATTAGTAATTGACGGACCTCAATGCTTAAAATGAGACTATTTAGGATATACCAGTTGTTTCCAACTGGGGGTAAGTAGCGTATTTATTAGGGCTACGTTAATATAATTTAGTAATTTCAGCCTTTTATTTTGCTTCACGCTAACATAATTTGAATCTTATTACATATATTAAAAAGTGTTCTTTATATAAGCACTGTCTATTTACTACCTGTTAATCCGATATATTTTTCAATCAAATATAAAGATATTAATGTGTTATCTTTTTTTAATATCCATCATACACATTTGATTTAAGTGACATGTGAGGCTTGTAAACGTTTAAACTGAGCTAAAATGTCACCTGGACGTGGATTATTTTTCTGTGTCCAGGTGTCACCTTACAACTCTATGTAATTTGATTGAAAGATTTACCCAGTGATGGCTGCACTCATAAACAAAGTTAATTTCACCTTCATAAAATATATGTGTCGAATTTTTGCAGCCTGATATGTATAAAAAAGAGAGTTTTAATCAAGATAGCACACTTACCTACAAAATTAACTAATCCGTTTAAAAAACATTATTAGTTTGTTAAAGGAAAATTAATAAACTTAGTTATTAAAGTAAAAAATAAATATATAGAAAATTTGACTTTAAAAAAATGGCTTTGAAGATTGAGTTCATAATGGGTATTTAGAAATAGTTTATCATGATGAACAAGAATAAGTTTTTATTTTTAAAAATTAAAAATAATTTTGGGGTGGTTTCCAAATACATCATTTTTGAAAATGGGAAATTTGTTAAAAATATCTTAATAATATGATTTTAATTTTATATATAAAGCTTTTTTATTGTGACTAACAAAATTATCTGTTTGGTTTCACGAGAAAAACTTACTTAACGGTAGTTTGCTCAAAACATATTTTTGAACATTTTCTTCCAAGATATGAGAAAGTTTGTGCGATTGTGTCGTACCATTTACTTTTTCTTAAGTTTGTCCTACTCTGATATTAATTTGTCGATACATCCCTGGTTGTTGGGTCCCACCGCTGCCCACGAGCCAAGGGTTGACAAGCCTGCTGGTAAATGAGGGGGTGAAAGAGGTGAACCCCGTGGTTGAGTGTTTCGGTTGGGAGACGCAACTTCTGGTCGGAAACAAAACTGTCGCAAGTGTGTTGAATGTGGTCATTAACATGAATTATAATTAGAAACGCGCAATGCGATGTTTGTTTGTTAGTTCACTCTCGAAGTTTCGCCCCCACATATGTTTTGTTAGGTGGGTGGGGGGAAAGGGTAGAGGGAAGCTCCCCTCCCCCAAAAGTGTGGAGGTTTCCCAAAACTGATCCAGGTTGGGTTTAAATACCCATTTCAGTATTCTTAATCGTGATTCTCAACTTCACTTTTCACTTGAAATATTTGGGTTTTATTAAAATTTTCACCATACGCTATGTTTTTTTTTTAATGATTCCAAGATTTTGCTTAAAATGGACGTATAGGGAANATTCCAAGATTTTGCTTAAAATGGACGTATAGGGAACAATTGACCTCCAAAATTGCACTGTATACTTGGTTTTAGGGTAAACATTAATTAAAAAGTAGTTTACTGATGAGTGATTTTCCAAGATTTGAAATATTTTCAAAATGATTATAAAGATTTTGTTTAAAATGTATATCTGGGGAGTGTTTGACATGACAAATAAAAATATATACACATTTTGGGGGTAACTAAAATTCTTACTAATCAAGCGGTATATTGGATACAAGATTATGGTTGAACCAGAAAATCTATCAAAATGCGGGTTTCTTCACTCCAGAGCAAAGAGATTGGAATCAATGAAAAAGTTTTTTCATTTTAAAATAACTATCTTTAATTTTGTTATATTTTTACCTTCCCGATCATTGTTTATTTTTTTGTTTTTTAACACCACGTCTTACTACCTGTTCAGGTTATACGCCTATGCACTAATTACACTAAGGGGTTAGGTATTAGGAAGGCTTAATTTAGAGGAACTGCACCCGCATTTGCGTGGAGGGATGAGGGGAAAACTATTAAGGAAAACCACCCTCAGTGCATCCAACCAGGATCGAACCCCGATCTCCCCGTCTTCGGTGGTCTAGTCCAACATAAGATTAGCGCGTTAGACCACGCGCCCACCAAAACGGGTAATTTTGATCATTTCTCTGCATCTCTTTAAAATACACAAAATTACAGGACTCTTAAAAGCTAAAAAAAATCTTTTATTTGAAAGAAAATTTTATAAATTCAAAATTTTTTGAGCTATAGCCAAATATCTTTAAATATAACTTTGAGACCTGGGGAGATAAACGTAAACCGAACAAATAATATGTTTCTATAAAAGTGTCTATTATTTAATATATGCTCTTTGGTGAAATGTACTGTTCTTTTTTATAATTATATTTCTATTAAAATGTCTATTATTTTACCCCCATTATTTTATGATATATGTTAGTCAGAAATTGATTTGTATATTGATTTGGTACGTTTGCGCACTCACTTGGTTGCTATGCACAAGGGAAAGGCTTATGTTTTGTTACACATTCTTGTTTAAAAAAAATTAATTATTGCCATAGTTGTTTTATGATTTTTTAAACTTTTCTCTTTTAGTTTTTGTAAATAGTCTTTTCCTACATAGGTATATGGTAGGTACACTATATTTATCCTGAAAGGTAGCAGTCTTACCTTGATAGATTATTCTAGACATTAAGGAAAACTTTACCATAAAGGATAATCTTGTTACTTTACACGGCTTACAGAGTAAGTGAAGGGTACTTACTAGTTTCCTAGGTTTAATCAAATGGTTCCATTTTGCGGTAAAGAAGTAAAAAGGTCTGAGCGGTATTCCATAGCATTTATTTTAAAATATGGTAGTATAGTTGCTTGAGAGATACGCGTTATCTTTAGGTTGAGATGGAAACTAAAGTAGGTTTACTTATACTTTTATGTCAACTTAACCTGAAGGGTGAGGAAAAGATAGAAACATTTATTGAAAATATATATTACAATATAGACTGTATATTACTAATAAATAATGCATGGCTAGCCAATGTATCTGCACCGGACTCTACCAATATTTCTGTATTCGTGACGTCATTTGAGGCTAGAGACCCATTGCAGACAAATTAATTTAGATACACAACATAATCTATACCATTTGTATTTTATATTAGTTTCTAAATTTCACACAGTTTCAAATAGTTATATATTATATAAGATATTAATGTATTTTTTGTACGAGTTTTCTGAGGTGGTGCGATCATGTATCGCGTATAGGTGATGACAGGCGTGTACACAAAAATTTAGTTGAGAAACCTGGATAAAAAAATACCATTTGGTAGACCAAGACATTAATGGCAGCTGCAAACCTTTTAGACTAGAGTGTTGGCCTAGTTATCTTAATGCTATTAACGTTATTATATATACTTAGCTGTATTCATGTCGACCTCGTTGTTCTTGGATTAAAGTGCTCTTCTTAGGACCTGATGTTCGTGAGTTCAAACCCAGACGGGGTCTATGGAGGGTTTTTTTTTTGAGTGATGAAAATCCATAGCACAACTTCATGATGTTCGTGAGTTCAAACCCAGACGGGGTCTATGGAGGTTTTTTTTTTGAGTGATGAAAATCCATAGCACAACTTCTGTCGGAGGGGAATTAAAGCCGTCAGTCCCATTTCGATTGTGGCATTTAAAATAGCCCCGGAAGGTATGTGAAAATATCAATTCCGGCAAAAGTGGTGGGCCCTTTCGCTCTCATTGATAGAAATTATTTTGTGCTGATATAATCAGTCGATCCAGAAAGTGTACATTTAGATACTTCATTAAATAAATAATAAAATACATGTGTTTATACACGTAGACTATGTGTTTGTATTGTCCTTAGTAATAGTTTTTCAATTTTGTTACAACACTTAACAAAATTATTAAAGCGTCAATATGGTAGCCATATTCTGAGACATGATAGTTTGATGAAGATAATTATAGAAGGAAGTGTGGAAGGGGGAAATTCAAGAATGAGACTAAGACTGGAGACATGAATCATATAGCGAACGATGTTGGCAGAAGAAGGTAAAAATATGTTAAAAATTGGGCCCAGGATGGGCAAAAGTGGAGAGCAGCAGCAAGTAAATCGCAATATTGATAGTCTAATGATAATGGTACTGTAGTCTGCATCAGTGGGCGCGTGGGCTGAGGCATTTAGCTCGTATTGTCTGGTTTGTCGTTGACGAGTAAGTCAGTGGTTCAAGTCCCAGTTGAGCCTACATATAATGTTATATTTTCCAAATAGTTTTACACAGTCTCTCTACTTAAATGTAGGTACGCTTCCTCTAAAATATAACTTTATTGTCTATACACATTATTATAAATGTGCGAATAGCCCGTACGGATAGAAATACATGATCCAAACAAAGCATTGTTTTAGTATAAATATATACATTAACAAGACCCTTACGATATATAATTATATCGATTCACATGTGAAATAAATGGTACGAAAAAATATCAATCAAATTTCTCAAATATACATTTCAAATTTACAAAAAAATCGTTGATCAGTAAACTACCCTAAAATGAATTTTTATTTGAATAACAAGTATACGTTGTTATTAGATTTTAAAACACCATACTCATTTTGAACAAAATATGTATGGGCATTTAAAAAAAAATTTAAATTCTCAAAAATCTTTCAAAAATTAGTAAACTACCCTTAATTTTAGAATTAGAATTAAAATTATGATTTCACTTCAATATAAGACCATACAACATCTAAATATTAAGTTTTAATTAAATCCAACAAAAACGTTTTTGATGTAGCCGCATACATACATACATACATACATACATACATACATACATACATACATACATACATACATACATACATACATACATACA
>CABFWB010009647.1:0-12113 GCA_902151455.1 Timema bartmani
TGCTTGCTTGCTTACTTCGCTCAGGCTGATGATGCTTCTAACTTGAAATAATCAATTGGAGAGTACATCATTATCAAAGATTGCTTCCATGTCGTTGATTTCATACAATACAATATTACACCTTTTAATCAAACTTATTTACTCGGCATGTTAATTTAAAGATCATTAATAATTTTTAATCACAGGGAATTAAAAAAAATTAAGATCAATCATTCGGGATTTGTTGGACATTAATTAATATATGCAAATATTTGCACCTTGTCTTAATACCTCTTCGGTTTATACCCTCATGTACTCACTACGCTAATGGTTTTAGGGATGAGGAAGGCTATCATTAGAGAAAGTGTACCAACGTTTAGGTGGAGGGAGAATGGAAATCAATTTTGGAAAAATCACTCTTAGTGTACTCGACCGAGATTCAAACCTCGATCTCCCGATCATCGGTAGTTTAGTCTATTGCGAGAGTAGCACCTTAGACCATGCGGACACTAAAGAGGGTATTATTATTATCAATTAATTTTGCTAGGATGTTTTTAATGGCCGTTTGATCAATAGTTACAACGTAGTGGAGAGATAATAATGGTACAAGAAGTTGTTCCTTGTTTTGACCTTTGTGGTGTTTCATAACAGTAACTGTTTGTTACACTTCTATCTATTTACCGTCCATAGAAGATTACACACACATCTTATAGGTCAGTTCGTGTGTTCATTAATATTTTGAGAACTAATAATTTTGTTAAGGGGATTCACCCATAAAAAAATATATATATATATATATTTATCTTTTATTTTTTATTATTATTCTTGAAAATTTTCTCTTTACATTGATATATAACATTATATTCTTTTAAAATTCTTTGTGTGTTGAAATAAATAATATATATCATGTTGCATTGATTTCCATAAATCCAAGAAATACTTCTAGGTACATTTTATGCAGTGAAGGGAATGTTTACAAATATTTCATGTTCTATTGTTGGTAGCAATGTTTTAATTGTGTTTTAAGTATATCATTGTTGTCTTGTCTTGTTTTGTTTAGTGTCTAGGTAATAAACTGTATTAGAGTGTTTGTGAATCTTTTATTTGTTTTTTGAGTTTGGGAAGAGATTGTTACATTATTTAAATAACTATGATTGATAAGAGAATTTAATTATTTAAAAATCCCGCTTAAGTGACAAAATGGTCTAAGGCGTCACTTTCGTGTCAGAGTGGCCTGCTGATGACAGGGAGAGCGGGGTTCGAATCCTAGTCGGGTATACTGAGGGTAGTTTTCCCTAAATGTTCTTCCACTCTCCTTCCAGGCAAATGGAAAAATATTCTTCCTTCCTCATCCCTGCCCCATTAGAGTAATTATTATATATGTGTGCGAACTGAAACGGAAGTAAGATAAAAGAGTTAATGAATTTAAAATAAAAAGATTATAAATTAGAATGTAATATAATTTAATTGGTTAGTTGTATGTTTGTTAAGTTTGTTAAGTGCAAATATTATAAAAACGATTGCACTTTTAGCTTTGAATTGTGATCATGAAAAGATAAAGAATTGTTATTTATTTTACACAAATAAAAATATAGTTATTAAATATAGTTATTAAAACCTAATTAGATAACTACAGTAATTAAGCTGGAGTTGAAGGGGACGCGAGAAAAGACGAGTGTTTTTGTAGTTTCTATATCAACAGGTTGTTGGTCGTAATAAATCAGAGAAACATAGAATTTAATTTTCTTCACATAGGGATATCAAAAGTTTCCGATTGATGTAAAGAGTGTACTGTCATTTAATGAACACTTTTTATATTCATTTAAAAGATTTATCATGTGATGCCATTATAGCAATGACAGATATTCAACAACTGTTGATATCACCAGGTGAAGAAATGAAACTACGTGTCTCTACTGGAGCAGTGATTAATTTATTTTGGCAAAAGACATGTTAAACTATAAAAAGTTCCAAAACATTGTCCTTTTCTCGGGTCCCCTTCCACCTCACATTAAGGACTTTATACAACAGGTGTAATCCATTAGATTACTCATTTTATAAAGATTGTGTAGCATTACTTAGAACAATAAAATGTAAAATAACGTGATCACACCCTGCTGGCGAACTGGCCGGTATCTGTGCTGGCGATCTGGCCGGTCTCACCTTGGCTTACATTCAGTAAATGTATGTTATGGCGGACGGTGGAATGCTGTCTCTCGCACAGACTGCTGTTTCCCTCGGGAGATGACTTGAGCAATCTACCGGTGCCACAATGTCGGCATCCATAGAGGAAACTACAGCACTTAGTTGTACCTGTTCCTTCTTCGAGGTACCACAACCTGTGCTACCATTGCCGACAAGCTGGGGATCATTGGAACTAGTCCAACCATATATACTGACTGTACTAACTACTCAACAACCTGGAGAACATTGGTACACACTGAGAGTCTGTACAACCTTAGCACCATCTTATTTGCCGTTAAGAATATTGTGGTGGATTTATGGATTTCAACACTGTGTCCTTAATCATTTTGTGTTTATAGACAATTTAGTTTAAATACAAAGGTGTCACGAGAAGGTTTATTTTTAAATAGTTTCATTTATCTATCCACCTTATTAATATTCTAGTCGATTAGATCAACTCAGACTTATAATATTAGGCGATTTTAAGATAAATTAGCCGTATAACTAGTAATTTATTATTTTCTCTCATTCAACATATTTGAGTACATTACTTTCTATCCACCCAGGATATTATCTCATCCCATTCATAATTTGAGTTGAGGACTCATTAGCTCTCAGTATATTTCTCATAGAGTTTACGTTTGGATTCATTAGTTGATAAAAATGAAATATTATACATTTTATCAATCCTATCTGCCAACTATTCATGGAAAGGTCAACTTATCTATCCTTTTAACTGGGTAAGTTTTATACCATACTCATATTTAATTTTAACTCATTTCACAATTACGCATCATTTAATTTAAAGTGCACGATCGATGATTAAATGAGTGGTGTTAGTAGACCTTTTATCCACTTTTACTTTTGTTATATGGTTTTAAAGGGAGAACATATTTAATACTTTATGTATTTGTATGTCCTTATTATTAAATTATTATTAATATTTAGGAATAATTTATTGTGTTTTGGCTCCATTTGAATTTTGTATAAGTAGGCCTACTTCTATTTCATTCTTTTAATGTGTCATGGTGAATTCAATTTTTTGAAATTCTGTATTTTGACTTTATTTATGAAAACAATTTTCTATTATTTGAATACAATCTAAGTGATAGAAAGGTGTTATAAATGTAACCCTCCAAACGTGGGTTTAAATTCCCGGGTGTTCTCTTTCGTGAGGTGGGGGCAGATTGTTTCTATTGAATGGACGTTTCTGATGACGCATTTTTCGTTTTGAATGTTTGAACCATACTTTTAAGATGGTATTCCATTAATTCTATTTTTAATAAATACTTGACTTTTGAAATAATATTCTAGGTTTGGGTAGTCATTAATTATTTCCGATTATTCAATATACTCTGAATAACTATTTCAAGATTAAAGTCAATTAAGTCGATATAAGATGAATTTATATATTTTAAACTGATCTTCAATGATTTATGTTATATTAATCTATTTCACAATGGTTTAAATTAATATCTCAAAACTAAACATATTTTTTTTGGTCTATCTTTACTGATTCTACTACTTTTTGAAGTTGGCAAAAAATTCCTAGTTGGCAATGTATTTATGAATGATACTGTTAGTTATAAACCCGTTAATAAGTGTTTTAATCTTTCGAATTTAGAGGTCAAGTGTTTATACATAGATGATTGTAATTATGTTCACCCATTTAATAGCTCCTTAAGTTATAGCAGGAATAAGTGTGTTTTAATTTCAGGGGTGGACACCAAAAAATTTGTTCATTGCTCCACCCATCATTAAATAGGCAGATAAAAATATGTAATCGCACCAACTGTATTAAGTATTTTAAAACCTGACCTAATTACATAAATATTTGTCTAAAACGTTAGTAAATGTAATTGAGGAAAATATTATGTACAAATATTCATACATTCCTAATCACGACGTTCCCTTACAGGGTAGGCAAGAAACTGTGCATATAGCTCAAAAAACAACAACTCCGTACTTAAGCCATCCTCACTAACTTTCTCCAAACTTCGCTTTCCTTGCATACTCCCTTCGCTTCAAAAACATCCATACACCGAGTCACACATGCTCTTTTATTCTTAAAACTCTTAATGTTTCTCTTTTTCACACATTCGTCTACAACATTTATCCACGTCTTATATAGCTTATTCCTTCTTTTTGATCCACACACTTTACCTTCGTATACTTGCTTCGTCCCTCGATCCTCACTCATCCTCTCAATATACCCAAATCAACGTAAGACACTTCTTTCACGTGGATTTATTAGATTCCATTCTAAACCGAACTTCTTTAGAACCCATTCATTGCTAACTCTGTCCACACGAGTTTTTCCACATATAGCAGATATCTAATTCCAACCACCTTCGCCTTACTCTTGTGTTTCTCCCGACAAACACACCTTCACATCCATAAAACAATGTTGGCATTAAGACAATTTTATATGATGCCATCTTTGCCTCTTTCGATACTCAGTACTTAATTCTTTGCAATATTCCACATACATCCATATACTCTCCAAGATGCATCACCCGTCTGTTGATTTCACCATTTATCCTTCCATTTTTACAAAACACTCTGCCCAGATGCACAAAATCATTCAATTGTTCTAGCAGTTTTCCAATTATACTAAGTTGACAATCATCTCCTGAGCTGTCCTTATCGAAAATTATCACCTTTGTTTGGACACTATTATATGAAGATACATTCTGCCTGTCACCACATTCAAACGATTTAAAGTATTCTGCAAGTCACTTCCATTTCAGCCATTAATGCGGAATCATCTGCATATCGCAGCATTCTCACATTCACCTTGTCCAATTGTACACCAACCATGTCCTATCAAGCAACCCTAATTCACTTATCCATGAATACATTAACAACCATGGAGACTTAACATAACCTTGTCTGTTCAATGTCAAAGCTCTATCCACCCTAATGCATGCTTTACTTCCATCATACACCACCATAATTATATTTACTCCACGCATCCACATCATACTCTCTCAGAACATTCCATAACATACTTCTATTTACACGATCGTACGCTTTCCCCAAATCAACAAATGCTAAATAAACTTTCTTTCTTACTGCCATACAATTTTCAATCAGTTTTTGTAATGCAAATATCTGGTCCATGCAACCTCCACCTAATATTAAAAAACATTGCACACCCCAGATCTTGTTTGCAGTTTTTTCAATCCCCCTTTTAATTAAGGCGCTCCCAAAAACCTTGCCTGGAATAATCAAGAAACTAATAGCCCTATAGTTCTTACATTCATTCTTACTGCCTTGGCCTTTGTACAAAGGAACAACCACAACATTCTTCCAGTTATTAGGAACATTCGCAATCCCAGCACACACGTTAAACAACTCACAAAACTGGCAAGTAGTATCATGCCCCCAAACTTAGGTATTTCACTTGTGATCCCATCTACGCCCACAGCTTTGCCATTCTTTAACACTTTCAAAGCCTATAACACCTCGGCCTCATTAATTATTTCACTCATCATAACATTTTCTCTATTTTCTGCTCCTTTCTCTAAGTTTTCGCCAAACAAGTGCTCAAAATACTATCTCCATCACTTTCTTAAATATACTGTTTTCATCCCAGATCATCTCACCATGTTCATTATGAATGCCATACGTCTTTCCTTGTCTCATTCTCTTTACCCACTTGCAGAACAGCTTCTTATTTCCTTCAAAATCATACCGCATTCTCTATCTGTTTATCTCATTTGATCCTTACTCTCCTTTACTACTTTCTTTGAATTCCTCTCTTTATATTTGTATATTTCCCACAATCTCTTATGTTCCGTTTCAATCTTCACAGAAAAATATGTTATCATCTGTAGTTATAATGATGGAATGCATCAAATGATTGTATTGTATGGTATCGTAATGATGGAATGTATCAAATGATTGTATTGTATGGTATCATAATGATGGAATGTATCAAAGGATTGTATTTTATGGTATCATAATGATGGAATGTATCAAAGGATTGTATTGTATGGTATCATAATGATGGAGTGTATCAAAGGATTGTATTGTATGGTATCATAATGATGGAATGTATCAAATGATTGTATTGTATGGTATCATAATGATGGAATGTATCAAATGATTGTATTGTATGGTATCATAATGATGGAATGTATCAAATGATTGTATTGTATGGTATCATAATGATGGAATGTATCAAAGGATTGCATTGTATGGTATCATAATGATGGAGTGTATCAAATGATTGAATTGTATGATATCTTAATGATGGAGTGTATCAATTGATTGTATTGTATTGTATCATAATGATGGAGTATATCAAAGGATTGTATTGTATGGTATCATAATGATGGAATGTATCATAGGATTGTATTGTATGGTATCATTAAGGTGGTGGGTGTCCTGTTTGTACCCTCATTAAGACAGGAGTGGGACAGTTGACAGTAAATGTATTTCTACTTCAACAAGGCGAGTTCAGTGGAGGATTCAAGCCATTGTTTCTTTTGAAGCGTCCTTAAAGGAGTTTTCATGACACCCAATCATCTCCCTTGGTTAGCAAGTACAAGGGGTAGTTCACACACTTAGGGGTCCCTCGCTCTATCCTGACCAGTGCACACGAATTGGTGCATGGATTAATCAGTTTATTAGAATATTTATTATTATAGTTATTTATTTTTTAGATACTATAACATGACAGGAATCACCATCTAAGTTTAAGTTTTTTTGTATCATGTTTTAGAACCACGTCTTACTACCCGTTCTGGTTATACGCCTATGTATACCTACTAACTACGCTAATGTTTTAAAGATTAGTAAGGTTATATTTAGAGGAAGTGCACCTAGTTTTGCGTAGAGGAAGAGTGGAAAACCATCTTGTAAAAACCATCCTCATTACACCGGACAGAGACTCAAACCTTAATCTTCCCGTCATTGACAGATTAGTCTACTGAGAGAGTGACGCCTTAAACCGTGCGGCCATCAAAGCGAGTAAATTCTAATCAACAGAGATTCAAACATTCAGACAAGTGATGACCGCAAAGTTGAGGTTGGATTATTGGATTCTGGTGTAATTTTAAAATAATTTATAGTTATAAGTAAATTCCTAAATTACAATAGAGCAGTGTATTAATGTTACAGTTGTAATATGATTGTGTGAATAGACATGTACGATCGTATTACTGGAACACAAGAATCATGCGCTTGTTTATCTATTAAAATAATATTTGTCGACAAACTATTGTGGTTTTGATTGTTTTAGAGACAGTCTTGTTACGGTTTATATAACCACGGTTGAGTCACGTCTAAAAGCGAACCAGGGATCATTATTTAGTCCAGGCAAGTCAGATGAGAAGATACTGACTGAGAACTTAGTCATGTTAAAAAAATTAAGTTGTGCATTGAATCTTGATCACATACAAGGTTAAGGTTTCCATCCAATATTTAATAATCCATCGAAATTTGTGCTATGGGAAATATTATGGGTCAAGTGTTCGACTCCTTGACTAGAATATAGAAACACAAGAGGTCAATTGCCAACTGCCAGACCAATACAGCTCAGGCCACATTTACCTCTACTCCTATCTCTGCATCAAAGAATGATACAAACTTACAAGTTTAACATCCTGTAAGAAGAGCTATTTAAAAAAAATCAAGTTGAAGCTTCTAACTTGAGTACTTAGCGACTAAAAAAAACTACCTTATTCTTGGATTCTCTCACTGATCATCAAAACCTATATGGTACTTACAGTCAACATAGAACCTTTAGAAATAAAATATAAATTGTACTCGGGGTATAAACCAAGGCAAAAATGCTAAATCTAAACTATCAAATCAATAGAATATGAGGCCACCCTCACAATATCCCACAGTATCTTATAACAGCAATCCTCCTTGTTTCTCCCTACAGGATCCCATCAGGAAGAAACCATTGGACTATGTCCAACTTAAATAGGTACACAAAGTTATCATGTTTACACAAGTGCAGTAAATACGGTCTGCGTCAACTCGACCTCCCTTGAGATTCATACTTTCCAACCAACACGTCTTCGTCGGTAGAATTTACACTCAAATATCGCACACGATATTATGTCATGCGACCCACGTTTGGGATAACCACACACTTAACTTAATGGAGTAGGTAGAAGGGAGATCAATTTAGAGGAAATGTACCCGCATTATGTGAGGGGAGATTGTGGAACCACCGGGGTCTTCAACCTTTTTATGTCCAAGGACCAAATGTATTTATGATTGTTGATGAGCTTCCTTAAAAAATCATCGTATATATTAGGCTACATAAACTTGTTTAAAGAAAAAACTAGCCAGTTTCAAACTTTGTTATGTTCTTCAAATCTTTTACTAACATATTTATTTAATTTAACTAATCACACATTGATTTATTTCATACATCCAATCAAATTAATGAACGATGTCAAAATGCCACATTGCCTTGTATGGGTGTAAGAGAGAAAGAGATACCCATAGGTTTCCTTCTCTCTTAAACAATGGTATGCAGCCGACAGCCCGAAAATTTCAGCAACAGATGTCCATCCAGTTATATTATAGAGATCAATGCTTGAAAGCCAGGTTAAGGCTGCTTGTTCGATCTGTACAACTGCTACTCAGTTAAACACAGACACCCTTGTGTTGTTCTGGAGAAGAAAGGTCACGAAACACTGGCGTGATCTGTAAAACTGTACACTTGCACTGTTTTGTGCCGGCTCTATTTTGGGATCACGAGGTAGCGCTGTTATGTAGCTGCGTTGTTTCGTACCCTTGCTCTTCAGGGCCGCGACCAAATTAACCATGGATAGGCTTCAAATAAAACAAATATTTCCACCTAAAATTACAATTAAATGTTATTTTTTACCGTTGTTGTAGTAAGACCAATGTCTAATTAGCCAGATCGTACTGTATTTATAAAGTATCAATTCTTTGTACGGCCTCCACACTTAGCCACGGTAAAGGAAGGGCGGTACTCTACATATTATGTTGGTCTGTCAGCTATGAATCACAGTCTCCTCTCGCTCTTGCCGAGATACATATACAGAGCGTACGAGGTCAGCTTCTGATGACCCATACTCCCCGCATTACCTGGAGGTGGGGCAACTCCCCGAGTAGGTGGGACCAAACAATACACTGACAGAGGAAGTAGTTCCACATAAGTCTTGAGTACAAAGCTCAACATATTAGATCATCGTGCAGAGAGATTGTCGACTACTACATCGAAGGACGACTTGACAAAATCAACACTATATGATACAATCATTTGGATTAGTCCACCATTATGAGACTACCATATATAGTCTGGTCGCCAACCCATTATACCTGGAAATGTCGGGACAAAGGTTTTTTTACTGATTCTGACTCAGTTCTTTCCGTTGATTACGAATCTGCCACTCTGTCACTCTCGGGTAAACGCCGCCATTTTTCCAAAATGGCGGCTAAGAACTTTTTTTGGTAATATTTCATTAAACTTTAGTCATACATAACTTTTTGTGATTAGATGAAATAAAGTAGTACAATTTACAATTCTACAAAAATAGGTATCTTGCATATTTTTGGTAAATTTAATGGTTTTATCACAATGTGAGAAATTAATGTAACCATTTATTCTATTTCTCTTACTCGACTTGAAACGCTAGAATAAAGTATTGTGCTGCTAAAAAATCTCTTTATTTTTTAAAGAGCCTATTGGAAATAATATTTATAACGTCAAAGAAACTTCAATTAATATTAAACGTGTGTAACTGACTATAAATATTTTTTGAGGGTTTGATATTGATCACATCAAGATGTTGTGTGTTATGTGGGTATTCTTACCATAGCATAAGGTTGAGGAATTATAATATTATCTGCATATGACTATATAAAAATTGTTTTACACTTGGCGCAAAGCTTATTATTCATGGGGGAAAAGATGGTGACTATCACGATGAAATGGATGAAAAGATGTGTGAAAAAATTTTAGAGAGAAGCTGCTTCCAAACATACCATCAGTGTCATGGTTCTAGACAATGCACCCATTCATCAGAGAGAGATATTTTATTGTTTAGTCCAGTAAAAGTATTGCTTGGGAAGAAACCACGAATGAGATGGAGCTTGTGGAACATTTGAACAAAGTTTGGGACGACTATAAGCGTGGTTATACTATCGACGAGATTTCTGTACGTGCTGGACATGAAGTTTTACGACCTCCACCTTATCACTGTGAGCTTAATAACATTCAATGAATTTGGAGTCGGGTTAAAATGCATGTTCCTTATGAGCAGTGGCGGAGAGTGATCTTTAGTTTTGATGTGGCCAGGTCATAGCTTACCAGTGATGATTTTTTCTCACCTTGTGTTAACATATTAAATTAAATTCATTTAAATTTTCCTAGTTTTTAAAAATCATTCGAATTACAAAATCACTTAACAACTCTACAAAAAGAAAGAATAAAGAATAAAGGTTTTGAATTAAACTTATCAAGCGATGATATTACTCGTACAAAAGTTTCGTGCGTCTGTCTCTTAATGCCAGTTCATGATTACCACAGTATTTTAAGCATTCTATTAATTTACCTAATTTATGCATATTTTATGATACAAGTTCATTGTGTTTTTGGACTGAAATATTGACCACGGAATCTATCTGGGATGCAATATTTACTTTTCCAATTTTGTTTAAATTATATGCATTTTCCAAATGAATTCCATATTCCTAATATTTTTAATTCTTTCACTTAAATGTTAAGGATCCTTACAGCCTACCACTGTCCACAGTCACTCACCACCAAATTATGAACAATAAATACCAAATAAGCTCTATTTTTCTTCACTTAGAGTTAACCACAACTGTTTACCAAACAAAGCATTATAAAACGTTCATTTTTCTTGCCATCAACGTGCATAAATGTAAAGTAATTAAGTTTATGTGCTCCTAACCGTTTAATTTCCTGTTTTTCTTGTCGTTTTAATGAAGAAAACAGTTTTTAATAAGTATAGTGGGCAAGTTCAGGCTGGCCCCATTCGTTAGTGTAAAGCTGGAACAGAAATGGTAGTGTGATTGACCTTGAGAGATATCTCACACTTGGTGTGGCTTCTCTAAAAGGGCTTGTCGGACCTGGCCCTATTCAGTTTCTATATTAGGTCATTCGAGTGCTGGCACAATCCTCACGTGCTGTTTGGAGCGAGGAATGAATAATCTTGACTGGAATACTGTTTAACGAATCCAATAATTCACTAAGTATAGAGAATGGTGCTCCACTTCATAATAATGTTTTTTCCGAAATATTTTAAGGAATAAAAAGAAAGAAAGAAAAAATATTTTTAAAAAAGTTGGAAGAATTTTGGTGGGGCTTGGCCCCTGTAACCCATAGGGAAGGGCCTCTACTCTAGGTAACAATAAATGTAAACGTATTGATGTTCATCGTCTACTCGAAGAAGGAGTTTAATCTTGAAATATATATTTCTTGTTTTGAGGGAGTAGAAAAGATTATAAACAAATAGGAAATGTGTTTGTCAATTGAACCCCCTGACCTCTCGATGCCACATTGTTTATTACCAACGGGGGAGTTCCAATAAAAGCCTCCACCCTCACGTAACAACAATTGAAAGTTAGGAGATTTGGTAACGATTCCGAGAGAGAGCAAAGATAAAGCTTTCCTCCATAAGGCCTACAGTTCTTTTAGAGATGATATAAGGTGTAAATTGCCACCGAACATGACAAGGAACTAGCGAGTGATCTCAAATGATTTGTGGCAGTGTTATATAAAAACCACAAGGGAAGTTCACGAGAACACCAACAGTTAGCATAGGTTCCAATATTTGGCTGGAAGCTGATATAAGATTAGAGGATTTAGTTTAGTCTACAGGCAATTCATATTCTTTATTGGTTTAGGGTCAGTTTCATAGTCAGATTTAGTACGCCTCAAGTGCGGCGCTATACTAAATACAAGACGTCACCTGCCTGAAATTGAATGG
>CABFWB010009648.1:0-12112 GCA_902151455.1 Timema bartmani
CCTCTTTTCTCATTGATTCTATATCATTGTATATTATTTTATGCGTGTTCTTATGTGGAGTGGTGATGATACAATATACACTATTCCGTTCAGAAATCTTACGAGTTTATAGAAAGAGAGAGAAAGTCTGTGCGGTGCGCCGTACCATTTATATTTTCTTCGGGATAGTGACTGAGATGGTTCTTTAGATATGCACTTCTCTTCAGTTTTGATAATATCTCCACAAATCTTAAAGATACGACATAACTTTTCATTACAAAGTTGTAGCACTGTTAAATTTAAAACACTTTTACTTGAAAAATATTGTTATAAAACCAATAGTTTATGAAGTATTGACAGATCTTTTATTTTACATTTTAGGATATGGTGACCTGATGTTTATGCTCTTCGGTAAACAGAAATATTTTTTTTTCTCAACATAATTTTGTAACAGTTTACATTATTTTATTTATTCTCCTTGGTGGAATGAGATGCTTATTATCCATTATGTTTCAGTACCAATATATGTTATTTTGTTTCACGTATCTTAAATGTGTAAATTATAATTTTTTAACCAAATGAGCAGGAACGTCTGTGTCGTTCATTATTCCATTAATTTTAATATTGTTAAAATTAAACTAATAAAATAATCAAATAACAATGTGAATAAATATTAAATAATAGTCCATTAATCCATTTTATTAAAAAAAAAGAATTGGCTCATAAGAATATTTTATTTATTATTTAGCATGTATTACTTTACTGATGAAATGCTACATTTAGAGCATCGCGCTGCATGGAGCAGACACTTGGACTCTCAGAAATATGGAAAAGAAATACTTGGAGAGCTTTGAAATGTGTTGCTGGAGAAGACTTGAGAAGATCAGGTGGGCAGACAGGGTGACAAATGAACTGGTCCTAAGAAGAGTTGGTGAGAAGATAACCATTTTGGATGTGATTCTTCGATACAAAGCCAACTTGATTGGACACATCCTTAGGAGGAACTGTCTTCTGTACGATGTCATAGAAGGAAAGGTTGAGAGAAAGAGGATTTTAAGGAGGATTCAAATATTATATGATTTGAAGGAAAGAAGAAAATCCTGGTACCTGAAGGAGGTGGCAGAGGACAGAGCACATTGGCGGTCTAAGTTCACTGACAAAATGAATGAACTTGCCGTAAGACAGAACATCTAAAACTTTACTTCCATGCTATATGCAGTCAAGTACACTAATGGAAATTAGATTAGTAAGTAATAGTTTAGAGGGAATACACTATTACCGCATCTACACTGAGAGAGAGAAAACGCTTGGTTAAAACATACCCTCAGTACAATCAACTGTGATTAAAACCCTGATTTTGTCAACGCTGGAAAACCATATCAGACAGGCTTTGGTTTTGCGTTCCCACTGATGCGGGTAGAAAAATAATTTTTTTCGTTTAAATAAAAGCTAACTTCATAAATACATGGAAAAACACAATACACAATATTATTATTTGTTGTTTTTATTCATCGTGTGTGGTGTATCCAAATTTCTTGAGGCTCATATTTATTTTATAAAATGGGACTAAAATCAGGAAATGATTGTCAGCTTAATATAAATGGAAAACTGTTAGAAAAAATGAATGAATTTGTATATTTAGGCAGAATATTATGTAAAAATGGAAGGATAGATGGTGAAATCGACAGACGAGCGAATGTAAAGTGTAGTTGGATGTATGTGGACTATTGTAAAGAATAAAATATCGAAAGAGGTAAAAATGGCATTATATAAAAGTGTATTAACACCAAGGTTGTTGTATGGGTGTGAACCGAGGGTTTGTCAGGAGAAACACAAGAGCAAGGTGAATGCGGTTGGAATGAGATATCTAAGAAATGTATGTGGAAAAAATCATATGGACAGAGTCAGTAATGAATGGGTGCTGAAGGAGGTTTGAAAGGGAATCCAATTGGTCAATGTGAAAGAAGCGTCTTACGTTGGTTTAGGCATGTTGAGAGGATGAGTGTGGATCGAGTGACAAAACAAATATATGAAGGTAGAGTGTGTGGATCAAAAGGAAGAGGTAGGCCATGTAATGTTGTAGACGAATGTGTGAAAAAGAGAAACATCAAGAGTTTTAAGAATAAAAGAGCATGTATGACTCAGTGTATGTATGTTGTTGAAGCGAAGGAAGTATGTAAGGATAGGGAAGTGTGGAGAAAGTTAGTGAAAATGAATTAAGCACGGAGTTGTTGTTTTTTGAGCTATATGCACAGTTTCTTGCCTACCTCGTAAGGGAACGGCGTAGGTAGGTATAGTACAATAATTATGTACTTTGACACTCCATTAAAGACACAGATATTGTATAAAACATTTACTTTATAGGGCATACTCTAGCTAGGGTTTTGTAAAAGTAAATGATTACATTTGAAACATGAGAAGTGGTAAGAGATTCAATTTTTACATTTTAAGTAGAATATTTTCTCGGACGACTCAAGCTCCATAGTTAAATAATTTATGGTGTTGTTTTTCCCTTTTAATTAATGATTGAGAAACTTTGTTGAATATTTTAATTAAAACTGTCTAGTACCTTCGTAAATATTTTTGATATAATTCTTGATAGTCAATTTCAAGTTCTGTTACCAAGCAACTGTTTTATTTAGCATCGCGTTTCACTACCCATTTGGGTTATAAGATTATGCACTAATTAAGATAATGTGTTAGGGATGATAAAGATCTAATTTAGAGGAAGTGTACCCACATTTGCGGGACATTTTATGGAAAATCATCCTGAGTACACCCAACCGGGATTAAAAACCCCGATCTTGCTATCATCGGTAATCTAGTCTGTCGTGAGAGACCAGTGTTTCTTACACTTTTGGTGGTTATGCGCACTGAGGGGCCACTGGGATCCTGAGGAGAGAAAAGAAGTGAGAAGCGGGGGTTGAAAATAATGCGAGGAAAACACTTTTTGTAGGCAATTATATTTTACGACTATAAATACAAGACAAACATTATTTTATTAATTTAAATGCAGACATAAAAAATCATATAATTATCTTGAAATAATTTTTTGTTGTTGTTATTTTGAACATTCTTAACCTCATAGATTTGATAAATTATTTTTAAGATTTGTTGATTTAATTTTGGTACAGATTTACCTTTTTATTTGACTTGTGTCTACCATGGAAAGAAATAGAGCATAGTATGTATATATTTTATTTAACCCTTTGCATTTCAAAATTTTGTACTATATGTGATCAACATTCTTTATTTAACTATTATTAATAAACTTTCTGGGATTCTGTGTACCACCTGATAGATCACTTCGGACCACATTTTAAGAACACATTACATTAGATAATTAGTCCATCGAAGTGGGTAGTTGTTAATCAATACTGTCCGGTATCTATTGCATTCATTTTGGAAGAGGTTTAATGTAATGTAATAACCAGGTCGGGACTTCCATGACGAGAAGTTATAAAATGACCTAAGAATTAAAAAACAAAACTTCAAATTAAAAATATTACATATAAATATTGCCTAAATTATCCTCTTACTCAGACAACTTTGTGAAGAAATATTTATGTTTGAGTATCCATGGGTTTATAAAAGTACATCGATAGTATTTAAAAATTTAATTATTCAACCTATGCCTAAAAATACTCAGAAGTTCCTAGGAAAAAAATGACTCTAATAACAAGAATGACAAGTGACACAAAAATCCAAAATGACAAATGATAAAAAATAGCCTAATAAAAAAGGATTTTTATATAAACTTGATCAGCATTATGCACGGCCCCTTAGTGTTACTCTATTCTTACTACATCCCAGTAACGCATATTGTATTTCTAAATGTAATGGCCTTGTTTCTATTTGAATGAAATGTACAATTTTTTTTGCTATTTTTTTTATTTGCGAGAGAAAGCGAAGCAAATCGCTGCTGTGGCACCAGTTCTACTAGTCGAGACAAAGAAAGAAAGAATGAATAGGAAGTGAGTGTAGCTGCCTTGGAATATTCGTGTTTACTAACGAACTATTGAATAAACAGAAAAGGTCTTTACATTAAAAGACAGGGAATTAAATTTGTCTGATTTACTATAAATATTAATTTTCTTTCAAAGCCCACATTCAATTATATGCAAAATAAAAATGATATTTAAATAAAATATTTATAAATTAAAGTTCAGTTTTTTTCAATATCAAATTAATAGCTAATAAAGTTTCACTTATATAATAACTGTTATTAAATTTAAAGATTCTAAGAAAACACAAAATTTTTGGTGTATTTTATAAAGTTTTTATTAAAATTCAAGAATATCTCTCGATTTGTATAATTTTGGTAATTCAATCTCAAAATAAATATAAAAAACTATATATATATATATATATATATATAAAGGTAGAGAAAGATACAGAGAAAGAGTGAGAGAGTGATACAGGGAGAAAGTGAGACAGGTAGACAGATATAAATACATACAGACATAAAGTCAAGCCGCTAAAACTGTCACTTTAATTACTAGTCACCAGAACTGATCTAAAATTTCAGATAAAATAGTAATTGATTGTCCTTAGTATAATCCAAAAATATAAAACAATGAAAACGAAGCTTTTTGAATTGATTCAAGCCCTTATTTATAGTTATATAATATAGACGAGTCTGTCAACAAGTATGTCTGTATGTATTGTAGCCCAGCTAGTGTCAGATTGCGGGTCTGGTGCGCTTGTTATTTGTTTGCCCTCCGTCCTTGTTTAGCAGGTAACCAGCCAGCCACGTAGATAAGGGACTTAGAGGGGACAGGGGGAGCTTGATTGAAAGGAAAGATTCACGTTTAGAAGAGTCTGGGCTCGTTTACTTCAAATCCGGCAAAGTAATCTAGAAATAGAGAGTTTCAGACTCTGACAGAGACCATGGTCGGTGGTCAGCAAGGTGACCCCAGTCCAAGTTGAGGATAGTGAAGTGAACGGACCAGCGTGGCCAGGAGTGTACCAGCGTGTCCATTGATTGGGCCAGCGGTTACAGAAAGTGGGACAAAGTGCTCAGTGAGTGGACCAGCTAGTTCAATGAGTGAGCCAGCATGTCCAGTAGGTGGGTAACGTGTCCAGTGAGTGGGTCAGCGTGTGTGGGAATTGATCAGCGAGTCTAGTGTTCATGTAATGTGGGTCAGAACAGTGTGTCGTGTGCGGGAACCAGTGGCGGTGTCACGTGAGGGACTTAAAACTTCGACGGTGAATTAGAACAGTGACTGAACATTTTAAGAGACTGATGATTAAATGTTTGACTAGTCATTTTGTATCTTATCAATTAGATGTTTAATTTATTTAATTTAATTTTAGGTGTTCTTATTCGCTTATTAATTTACAGACTTAATTATGACTCTTATTATTTAGTTCAGTGACTTGTTTGGTTGTAGTTAGTCTCATTCTATCAGTGTATGTGTTGTTTTTATTTTTAATAATCAAAACCTTGAATATTCCGTGTGCATTTTTACTCGTGTTTAATCATAAACGTACCCCCAAGATCCTGAAAAAGGTTGCGGTTCTTACGGTGACGCGTGGACGGCCCGCGACCTCAGGTTTCACACCATTACTGTGTATATATATATATATATATATTATTTATATATGTTAACAAACTCTTCTTCTTTAGATTGGTGCTTCATATTCATATTTATGAGACTTATTTAATTTGACTGATAAATTAATTTATCACTTTTAAATATACCATCAGTAAACAAAAGTAAGTCATATCAATTAGATATATTTTAAAATTTAATATGTATGATACAAAGAACGAAAGAAAAAATAATTTGGTAAAAATATTAATAGAATATCAGATATCCATACGAACAGGTCATACACAAACTAAAATATCTAGTTAATCGGAACCGACTACAATTATTTTGAAGGCATAATTACCTACTCATTGTCTAAATTATTACTAAAACCCAAAATTAAATTCGTGGTAAATACACGTGTCGAGTATTTTATTATTATCTTTACAAGTTTTACGAGAAAACGTTGTTCATTTTAAGTTTCGGTTGCTTCGATCTTAATTTAACAAGGCTTGAAGAGTGTAAATGTTAAAGAGGACGGAGGAAAGGCGTAGAGTGTTATAGGGGGTAAAAGGTGTAGGGGGGTCCGTGAGAAAAAAGGGAAGGGGTGTTCCTAGGTTCTTGGCGAACAGTGGCTGGGGGGTTGGGGGGGGGGGAGAAGGGTTGGTTATAGAGGGGTGGGTGGGTTGGGTCTGCGGGCAGTTCATTACTAGGTTGGTACAGGGGAGCCTCGGGCGCTGCGATATCCGAGACCTCCTTTGTAACAACACACATACCGCGACAGTAATTTAGTTGGGTTAAAACAATAGCTCCCGCCTCTCTCACTCTCTCTTTCTCTCTCTTTCACCGGTCCTCCATCTCACTTACACGAACACAAATATTACCAGCTTCCTTCCTTCTCGAATGGAAACTCTCACGCCAGCAGCTCTTTGGAAGTTGCGCTCTCTTTGCGTGATTACACAAAACCGGACTCTGTTATGTGTGTGCTAGTGTGTGTGTGTGTGTTTTTTTTTGTGTGCGCTTGTGTGAGTTCGTGTGTCGATTAAAAAACTGCGCAGTTACCGGCCCAGAAAGATCTGCAGTAGGTCTTGTGAGCTCTGATTTTTATTGGAAGCCCTCTTTCGGCCACCAACGATGATTGAAAATCACTAACATTTGGTATTCTATATATATGTATTATTCCATTTATTAATTATAAATTTACAATTTATTTATTCTAATATTTTATCAAAATCTTACAATAATTCTTCCTTATGAATTTATCTATTATTTATCATTACAGCCTTGCTTTTTTTTAGCACCGCGTATTACTAACCTTTCCGGTTATACGCTTATGTACTAATTATGTTAATGGATTGTAAGAAGGTGATACACAGAGGCAGTATAACCACACTTGCGTGGAAGGAGAGTATAAAACCATTTTGGAAAAATGACCCTCAGTATAGACGACCGGGATTCGAACCTCGATCTCCCCATCATCGGCGGTCTAATATACTGCGAGAGTAGCACGTTAGACCATACAGCCACTGAAGCAGGCTACAGCCTTATATATTTTTTAAATTTAGCGCTGCGTCTAACTACCCGTTTGGGTTATGCGATACTGCCATAATTAAACGGGATAGTAATGTAAATAAAATTGTAATATTTTGATTTTCATTATTATGGCAACATGAGCTTACAGTTTTCAGATAGCAGGCTTCCTATGAAAATCAGACTTTATCAAACATCCGATGACATTTTAACTCACAAATATCAATCTAATATACTTCTAAATATCATGGATTAACCTGCATCGTTGGGTAAACGTGATAAACGTCAAGCTCGTGTGGTATGGTCTTGTTGTCGGGGATTTTATTATGAGCAGAGTGTACTTAAGTTTATTTTACCTGAATTATTTGCGGATATCTCTCTTCACGCAAATGTTAATAAATATCCCCTAAATTGTATTTCTTCTCTTAGTGTTATTAAACGTGAGTAGACCGGAGGGGTAGTAAAACGTTTATCTTAAATAATTATATCTAGCTAACCTCCACAAATCCTATATATTTATATGAATTTTTATATATTACTGACTCTATGGCACTAGGAGCTAGAAACCGCAATCTCCAAATCTGGGTAAAGTTTATATATAGCCTTTGATTTTATAGAACCTTTATCAATGAAAATATTTTAATACATTTTTGTGCAGTAATATGCATCGCAGAAACGATCCAATTTTATAAATATGTAATACATATGTATGTAAATATATACAAACTATAGTGGATCATGTACATATGTAGATTATATAAATACATTTAATAGTAAACAACACACCAGTCCATCTAGAAATGCGAATACGTTCTGAGGGTCATCATTAATGGTCCTACATCACAGAAAGTGCTTGCCATTATTACATGTGGAGTGCCACACGCTTAGCTCCTATGCAACTTGTACACGCATGCTTGTACAGATTTGCTCGCCCAGCACTGTACGCCGAAACTTTGAACACAAATTAATGGTATTTGCATAGTTTTCTGGATGTAGTCTAGGTGTATAGGAATTTTGTATTTTTTTTTGGTTCAAACAAGCTATATGTGCTGTTTGGGCTATGAATTTCCAAACACCCTGTTTATATACATATATTAATACATACACTTGTGTTATATACATGTGTGAACACATGCATATTAAATTTTAATAATTTTAACTGTACTAATAATAAATAATTATCTAAACATAAGAATTTAATGTTAAATATATTAAACTTATATTATATAGCACTTATAGTTATATATACATTATTTATCTTAAAAAATATCTAGTCGTTGATTAAGATTATAAATAAAATTGCTATTTTAATTTTCCCATGAAAATGGCTTTTAGGGTACTTTACAGAAGCTGAAATTTCCGTGTCTCCGCAACTATTTGAGATACTAAATACCTTATCATTGCAAAATTGTAGGACTATTAGAAATAAAAAAAACTTTTATATGAAATATATTTTTATAAAAACAACAGTTTCTGAGATATTGGCAAATGTATTAATACAATTTTGTGAGCTTTAGTTGTAAAGAGGTACTACATAAGTTTTAACGCAACAATTCTCTAATGCTATAGAGTAAGTAAATAAGTAAGTCTCTCAAAAAGTTTATGTTCTTTTTCCTTTAACCTCTTAAGGGAAATGTTTGTAAAGCAATGATCTATCTCTATTATTTTAGATTAAATAGTAAATATTTAGGTTTTATTGGTCTAAATTTATAAATGAGGGATTTAATAGCAATGCGATAACCATAAGATGTGCAACCCTTAATAAAATGTCGAAATTTAACTTGAAGTCTAAATTTTAATGCGAAATGTTGACCCTTGTGGACCCAATATCGATCTTTTTTGTTGGTCCAAATATACAAATGAGGACTTTAATTCTTTAAAAATAAAATTATAAAATTTAAAACCGGGAGTCATAAAATGTCTTATCTAAGTATAGCGCAATTTTTGCTCAAGTTTGCTATTGTATATTATTTAATTTCACATATATTACGAGCTTTGAATAAATATATCCATCTTTAAACAATGGAGTGAGAAAGTCCGTGAGGAGTTCCGTGCCATTTTTTAATCCAAAACCAATGTAATTTTAGACTATACAAGCACATGGCTACAAACTAACTTAAATTAGCATGTCTGATTTTAATTGCCTGTTTAAAGATTTACATGACGAACCCATTTAAAAATTAGTAAGTTCTTTGCTATACACAGTGAAAACGAACTAGCATCCCCTATACTTGCCACTTTGCCACTGAGCCACTAATAATAATATTGCGTGTCCAGGCTACATCAATCTGTATCCCAGTTTGTGGAAAGATCAGCCAGTACTAATGTACCGTTACCCAGGGGACGCTCGAATGTACTAATAGTACATCCTTTCTGTGGAGGCTATTTCCATGTTTCGATGAGATGAGGTGATGGTTATAGAGAGTATGAGGGAGATAGTGAGTATGATGGTGTGGAACCAGTGGAAACACTTAAACCTAACTTAAGACTAATTAATCAAATCCTGGTGACCGTTGGTGTATTTCCCCTTTATGGAAAATTACCCAAGGTACCTGCTTGGAATCGAACCCGGTACCCCTAGGCTCGTAGCCAGGTGCAATGATCACTACACCACAGGGACGGTTACTGAGCCACTGTAACGGGATTAAATCTTTTTTTCTGTTTTTTGGTAGTAATCTGCTTTCCAATAGAATCGCGGTCATAGTCCTACATATTAAAATATAATTGGATTGAGGTTCTCTGGTTTTCAAACTGTTGTGTATGAAATTAAAAACCGAGTAAGAAATAAAAAATCTAAATAGTGTTTTATACTAAATTTGTAGGTCACATAAATAGTGTAATTTATCAATTTAGAATGAGCTAACTCAGAGCGGTAGTCACGTGGTCAAGTGAGCTATATTATCACCTCACTCTTTCCCTGTTGACCGGAAGGTCATTGTTCAAATCCCAGTGGGTTTCTCTATGGCAGGGATGGCAAATGTATGGCACTAAAACACAAATTGGGTGCATCACTGACGTTAAATAAAACATTAAATTAAACTTTTTCCCAGCGTAGTATAATTTTTTAATTCAATAACATTTCACAATATTCCACAATATGTACTGTACATCTTGTCGTATAAGTAGTTATGTATTTTGACGCTATAAATCCCGTGTCAAATTGATTACTTTATTACCATACAGTGTAGTCTTGATAATCCGAGGTAGGAATACACTCCGTGACGTCCATTAAGGTCATTCGACAGGAGTGAATGTTGCTTGGCTACGCGGCAAACAATGACCACAAGAAAAATAAAGATAGGGCACATCATATCATCTTGTTATTCACAATAAACATTATTTATATAAATATTTCAAACGAAATTTCTCAAAGCATTAAACAACATTAAATTTTTAAAAATATGTTAGTTGTAAATTACCCTGAATTATTCTATTTGTAAAATGAAAAGAAAAAGTATGTTATTATTATATAGTGAAAAACTATTCTTAGATTACCATTTTTAACTAAATCTTAAAGGAAATTTTAAAAAAATTTCAAATTTTCTAGAATTTGTCGTAAGTAAACTACCCATAAATTAATTGATTTATATATATATATATATATATATATATATACACAATATTATTTATTTGTAAAATACTAACCGGACACTAATTTTAAACATAATATTTTGAGCTATTTAAAAATAATAATAGAGAAATAATTACTAAGTTACTATNACACAATATTATTTATTTGTAAAATACTAACCGGACACTAATTTTAAACATAATATTTTGAGCTATTTAAAAATAATAATAGAGAAATAATTACTAAGTTACTATTAAATTATTTTTTTAAAGAAAAAAAAATTACAATTAGTTAAACTGTAAAAACTTACTAAAGTGTACACATTTAGAACCAGATCGTTAGAGATATTTTCAAATTTTTTAAAATTACAAAATAATAGTCATCAGTTAACTACTTTTAAACGAGTTTTTCTTTTAAAAAAAAAACCAGTATACAGTTTTATTTATTATGTCAAACACTCCCAAGATAACGATTTTAAACAAAATCGTATGAACCATTTTCGAAAAATTTGTAATAAAAAAAATCACCCCTAAGTAAACCAACATTAATTTGAAGGTTAGGGTCAAAATAAAAAAAAACATACCGAAGTCTAGCCTTATAACATCTAATATCATGTTTGTACCAAATCCATCAAACCATTTAGATCTATGTCAAGGGACAGTCAGTCAACTATTCAGACAGATAGACAGACAGACAGACAGACAAAAATAATAGTAAAATCCAATTCTTTGGGCTTGGAGGCACATAAAACAAAGGATTTTATCATACTTTTTAAGTCGGTATTTTTCACGATTACAATATTTTATCTTTATATGAGAAATTAAAAATACATGTAAAGTACTTTCTTTACTTGAAAACATGTATCTATTACTTTATACCTTATAGTTCTAGTTCTAGATAGTTCAAGATGGGCCCAGTCTCGTTAAACTCGAACAATCGAGACTATTATATCTACCCCCACTAGCAATATAATTCTACTATTCTGGATTATAATGTTATTTACATTTCATTGTAGTTTCTTCATAAAATACAAATGGAAAGTACTATTTATTTATTATGGCCTCTAGGGATGAAATTAATTTTTTTTTACTTTGACTTTATGTTCTGTGAGAATCTTTTTTTCTCTCTATAGGTTCACAATTTAATGAACAAATTTGTGTGTCATAAAGCAACGTTGTAATAAAAATGTATAAAAGCATGGGAAAGGGGGGATAAACTAGGCGTATATCCGTTTTGTGTCCTTTTCGACTGTAATTTTGATTCTCTCATTGAACCATAGTACCGGTGTCAGTGGCGCCGGAAAAGGGGGTGGGGGGAAGGGAAAGTACGGCTCATCTGAATATATGATATTCTGAATCAGAATGCAAATTAGTTTAGGTGGTTGTGGTCTACGGAGAGGAGGGGAGAAATGGTTAATAAACCGAACAGGAAAGACAACGACTCTCTTCATTATCATGACGTTGGTGGGGTGCCATCATTAGCCAGGAATGTATATCAG
>CABFWB010009649.1:0-12111 GCA_902151455.1 Timema bartmani
CCTATCTTGAGCTAGTTCTATCCAGTCCACCTCATTACTCCCTATCCCTATCTTGAGCTAGTTCTATCCAGTCCACCTCACTATACAGGCGAGTTGTGGAACACTTACTGGCCAAGTATTAGCATGCAATTTCCCGACTGTATTATTCTCCACTATATAATATAGCCTAGTTATTGATTTTATCGAAAATAATTATTTTTAATCCCGGAAAATCGAAATATCATCTTATTGGTGTGGGATGTGTGTGTTCGTCCTTTAGGTTAAAATTACTTTAGGTCGTCCAGGTTTTCAGTGTTCAGTTTTGCTGCCTTAGGTTAAATTAGTTTAAATAGGTATCGTGCTACTGTAACCTTGTATTTAGAAAGCGCGTGTTAAATACCATAACATTATGTTAGGTCTATGTTGAATGCTTTACCAATAAACTAGTTTACAATTATTTACCAACAAACAAAACAAACATCTTTGAGTTACTACAGACCAATTTCCATATGAAGAACCTTATCTGACAATTAGAACAGTTACTAAATCTACCTTCACGTATTTATACAAGTCATGTAATCTGCAGCCGTCACTTTTATTAATGGTAGCCGGCGAGTTTACCAAAAAGCAATTTTTCGAAATTCAATTGTTCAAAGTTTAAATTTTAGAAAACCAATTTTTCGACATAGAAATTTTTTCGAATAGTTTTTCGAAAATCAATTGGGCGAAAATAAATTTTTCGAAATGCAGTTTTTCGAAAATGAATTCACCTCAAACCTTTTTTTCAAAATAAATGTTTCAAAAAGGAGGTGTTCGAAATAAATTTTTCGAACGATATGTCCGAAGTATAATAAAATTCTAGGTTAGGTTAGGTTAGGTTAGGTGAGGCTAGGGGTAATCCTCCCTACAGGGGGGTGAGGGTAGGGGTAGGTGATTCCCAGTCCTCGATAAAATAGCTTCCGGAAAACACGCAGTTCGCTAAATTGATTTTTTTTTAAATTGCAATTCGCAAAATTGATTGTTTGAAAAATTCATTTTCGATTATTTGACTGTCGAACAATTGATTTTCGGTAAATTCACTTTTGGGCAATTTATTTTCGAAAAATGTGGTTTCGACAAACATATCGTTCGATGGTTTTGTATTTGGTGAATTGATTTCAATAAATTGATTTTTGAATAACTTGTTTTCGAAAAATGCACCCCAAGTTCCAGTCTATTGCTACTCTGACGCCTTAAACCGTTCACCCTTCACTCTAAATACCATATTTAAGTACCGAACAAAGTAAGGAAACATCACCCGTTGAATCCAGTGCTTAGAACTTGGCTCCTGCATGATTCCCACGACAGGTACCCGGCCTATTAAACACCCCCGGTTAATTGAGACCGTGTTTGGCACCGTCCCGCCAATAACCGGAGCATCAAGAGAGGCGCATTGTTTCCACCCGGTGACAATTAGCACCTCTACTCGGCTGTGATACCTCGTTAGGAAGGAAGTGATAATTGGTCGACAGGCTTCAATAGACTACACTCAACTCACAGGTTCAACGATTCTCTCTCATTCTTCGCGCTGTGATGGCGCCAGACGGGTCGCAAGGCATGCTGGGAATAAATCATCGTGTTTAGCGGCTCTTTATGGAGGCCTTTGCATCAGTCTCGTTACTAGCGCAGGTTGTAATCATCGGAGTTTAGCGGCTCGTTATGGAGGCCTTTGCATCAGTCTCGTTACTAGCGCAGGTTGTAATCATCGGGTTTAGCGGCTCTTTATGGAGGCCTTTGCATCATTCTCGTTACTAGCGCAGGTTGTAATCATCGGGTTTAGCGGCTCTTTATGGAGGCCTTTGCATCATTCTCGTTACTAGCGAAGGTTGTAATCATCGGGTTTAGCGGCTCTTTATGGAGGCCTTTGCATCAGTCTCGTTACTAGCGAAGGTTGTAATCATCGGGTTTAGCGGCTCTTTACGGATGGACTGCTGGGCCTTTGCATCAGTTGACAAGTTTAAGAATATCTAGACTAGGTCTTTTCATCAGTTGACAAGTTTGGGAATATAGAGAATAGGTCTTTTCATCAGTTGACAAGTTTGGGAATATCTAGAATAGATTTTTGCATCAGTTGACAAGTTTGGGAATATCTAGAATAGATTTTTGCATCAGTTGACAAGTTTGGGAATATCTAGAATAGATTTTTGCATCAATTGACAAGTTTTGGAACATCTAGACTAGGTCTTTTCATCAGTCGACAAGTTTTGGAACATCTAGAATAGGTCTTTGCATCAGTTGGCATCAGTGCCATTGAGGTTATAAACTAGCCAGATGAACAGCTAAAAATACACAATTGTACCAACTGGAAAATCTAGAGAGAGAAAAATTACAAACTTTAATCGTATTAAATTAGGTTAGACATTAATATGTTACTAATTATTTACGCGCATGCGCACTGATTTAAGTTGGTTGGTTTTGAAAAGTAATTCTGTCTCCTAGACAGATGTTTGGGGATCCAAAGGTCGTCACCCGGACAGATGAAGAAATCAACTAACGATCGCAAGAATAGATTAATTATTAATGATCCGTAGTTGTTATCAAAAAATAAACATTGATTTTCTTAATAGCTTACTCTGGGGAGGACCTGATAGATTTTTAATGGAGGCCATGATACCACTGGGAACCAACCCAATAGATCAGCACACGACTTACAAACCAAATCAACTCTATAGCTTATCCACTTCACTGGCCGCATAGTATAAGGCGTCACTCTCACAGTATACTAGACTGCCGATGACAGGGAGACTAAGGCGATTGGCCCTGTTCATTTGGCGTGGAAATGCAGAGCCATTATATACACACCTCTTCTATAATTTTAACAGTGATCAAATATCGATAAAATTGACAATTTTCAATAGAAACTGTCGGCTTCATAACAAAAAATAAGAAAATGTAACAATTAATAAATATCGATACATTATCTTAGAAGGGGTGTTGAAAATATTAATACACAAATTTCACTCTTTCTCGAGAAAACTGGTATTTCCAAACGTATGATTTTTTCCGCAAGACCTTTCCGGTAGCTAGCGCCATATACGGTTACCGTGATCCATCTGTTCTTGTTGTCGCGGAAGGATACTTTGGTCGGTTGTGAAGCCACGCCACGCCTTTCTACCTCCCATCCACTATCCCACAAAATAGGTTTTAGACTTGCACTCGACAGGGACAAAGACCTTAAGGTTCGAATCTCGGTCGGGTATACTGAGGGTGTTTATTACAAAATGGTTTTCCACCCTCCCTCTACATGCAAAAACTGGTACACTTCCTAACACTCCTAATTACTTAATCCATTAGCGTAATTAGTATATAAGCGTGTAACCCAAACAGGTAGTAAGACGCGGTGCTAAAAAAAATTTTTTATAGCTTGCACAACACCCAGTACTCCGGTCGTTAATTCATCAAAAGCCCCAATTCCACCGATGATACTTTTTTTCAACTGTTCCGGGAATCAAAACCGGTAACCTCGAATTAGTAGGCGGGTGCGCTAATGAAGGAACCTCTTAAACGGCTTTATCATATAAGGTAGTGATAAGGCTAGTCTTAGAGAAAGTGCACCCGCATTTGCGTGCAAAGACGATGGGAAAATCACGGTGAGAAACCCGCGCAGGTGTGTGAAAACTCCTATCAGCAATGGACAGAGGATATCGCGAGTCTGACGTCTTAAACCATGCGATCATCCAGACGGGTAGTAGGCCCTAACAACGATCCAGCCTATTGCGACCCTGACAGCTTAGATTGGCAACATTTTTACAATGATTAGCTGTCTCGTATCTGAAATAGTTGCCGAGAAATGATGAAAATTGGTAATTTCCGCTCTCGTAAAGTAGGCCCTATCAATCATGTCACAGGACAGCGAAAATCGCCCTTTTGTTTGTAATGTTTATTATTATTAGCACCGCGTCTTACTACCCGTTCGGGTTATACTCACTTAAGCTAATGTGTAATGGTAGGGTGATTGTGAGATGAAATGGAGGACCTACAGTTTAACGTGGGATCCGAACCACGGTGGAGGCCTGACATTCCACAAATTCACAAGTTGTGATTAATACACGTCTTGTCAGAGGTGAAGGAAGGGTTTGGCAATCAGATAAATCTGTGCCGGTACCGGGGATTGAACCCCGGAAACCCAGCACAGAAACCAAGTTTTAACTCGATCAGTATAATACAAACAGACATACAGACAGACAGACATCGCGAGAGCCACTTTTTCTGTTTCAATAACGACATTTATCAAAATATCGAGTTGGATTTTTTTTCTTTTTACGATTACAATATTTCTTTCTACGAAGGGTCTAAAAAGAGTTTAAAAAAAACACAAGTCTTTTTTAGAGAAAAGAAACTTACATCTATTTTAATTAAACGGATCATAGCTAAATGGGAATTTATTATTGCCCATTAAATGTTTTTTTTTAACTTTCCCGGCCAATGAACATTAGGCCTATAATGTTTTCTAAAAAAAAATATAAAAACAGTAAAATAATTTTAAGAAATTCAACGAATATAAATAAAAACCTAGTAACAACATTTTGATCAGAATCTAATTGAATTATAGAATATAAATTGTTTTCTAAATCATTATATCATAAAATAATTTTATAACTTATTTAAAAACCGTAGAACACAAATAAAATCATATAATTTTCGTTCGAATCTCGAATCCAAATGAGGATCCACAAAACATTTTATTTTAAACCGAAAATATTTAAAATTGTTGTTCAAGGCTTTGGTTACACTGACAAATTATATTTTGTTTGTCACTTTTAAGACGTCATTAACAACAAACAGAACAAGTTTTTTTGTAAAATAATTATATTAGTACAATCATTGTTACCCTCCCAACTACACAAGTATATTTAATTCCTTCAATGTCTTCATAATTTTATACGAGATATTTTTTTCTACGTATATCGAATCCTTTGAATGACACAGTATTAGAGGGATTTGGGATTTCAAGCATCCAATCCCTAATTATTATCTTACTAAACCATTAACTGTTGACCTCAGTGGTCTTGTTGATAAAGTGCTCGCCTTAGGACCCGATGTTCGTGGGTTCAAACCCAGCCGGGGTCGACGGATTTTCCTTGAGCGATAAACAAATCAGTAGCACAACTTTCTTCAGAGTGGAAGTAAAGCCATCGGTCCCATGCCATTTGTGGACATGTAACAGAACCAAGGAAGGTATGTGCAAATACCGTTCCTGGCAAAATTGGTTGGCCCTTTCGCTCTTGTTCATAGAAATTATCGTGTTCTGATATATATCAATCGGTTCAGAAAGTGCACGTTAAAAGGCCCTCAAAATAAAACAATAAAAAAAAGTTGATGAATGTTTTGTCCGCAAACGTCACCCTTTGATGCTAGCCTAGAAGGTGCTATTGGGCGCGTCAAATTGACAATTTTCACTGTCGGTCATTCGTGGCTTGGATCATTTCACGGATTCTAAGATGGCTGACATGTACCCACCCGGAGTACGGGGCTGCCCGATGGAAATGGTGGATCATTTCACGGATTCTAAGATGGCTGACATGTACCCACCCGGAGTACGGGGCTGCCCGATGGAAATGGAAGAGCAATTCACGGATTCTAAGATGGCTGACATGTACCCGGAGTACGGGGCTGCCAGATGGAAATAGAAGAGCTAATGTAAGATTGTACTGCGAACAGCATCCAACACAGATCTGTACTGGACCGCCAAACATTTGCACCGGCCAAATGCATGATACTGCTGTAGATAAAAAAAAATGTTGTTAACACTTTTTGTCTTTCATGTATGTACCAACAGCGGCCTTTAGAAAAAGGTTTCAGTGTTTTGTATTTACTATTAAAGTTTGTACACAGTTTAAAATCATTATAAATATATTATATATTACTGTGAATGTGCTGAATTTATTTTGTAAAATAATCAGTGATCGTATAAAATCACCGAAAAGTGATGATTTATTTAACAAATAATAGAATTTATTTAAATTCACCAGTGATTTTATAACTTTCCCAAAGCAGTTTGATGAAAGTTTGAAACATGAACTGTATTATCTACATTTACTGGAGATTTTATAAAATATCTAGTGTATTAGGATAAAAATATGGAACATATATCCAAACTAACCTAAACTAACCTTGTCTAACTTAACCTAAGCTAAAATAAAACCAGTCTAAGATCGTCCAAACTAACCTTATCTTGACGTGACTTATTAACATTCACTGGTGGTCGTTGGTAATGTTATAAACTCACCGGTGATTTTGTAAAATGTTCGGCAAGTATGTGAAATAGTAAAAACTTTTTTTTTACATTCCCAAAGAGAACCAGTGGCTTTGTAGAATCACCGGTGACTGTACAAACTCATCACATTCGGCACATTCACAGTAGCACATATAACGATGCTATATACGAACACAGACTAAAGCTAAAGAACCCATTTGTGAAAAAAATCTCCAGATAAAGGATGAAATGGTTCGGGCATGGGAAGAGGATGGAGAATGTAAAGAGTGAAGTGGAAGTGGATGGAGGAAGTAGCAGGAAGAGGACCGAGAGGAAGATGGACGGACGCTATAAAGGAAGACATCCAGAAGAGAGGGGACTGGAGGGCCATAGAAAGATGAAGAAATGTATTTAGATAGAAAGAAATAATTGAAGAGACAATTTTTACCCGGTTCGCTGGAACAATAAACTGATGATGATGATGATGATATATATTTTGGTAGCAAAAGGTAATTTTATTAATTGGTATACAGCCTATTTTCCAAATGTTGACGGGGAATTGGGGGTGGGAGGGTTCGCTATGTCCCTACCCAAAATCCGCCTTGGTCTTAAGAACCTTCCAAAGTGGCTCCATTGAAAATACGATGAAGCAGAAGTTGAAATAAAGGCATTTTGTAGCCGCCATCTTGAAACAAAATGGCGGACGTAAATTTTAATCATCCTTTAAAATGTTAAAGCCCCAACGTCTGAGTTATGTCCATGTGAAATTTCAGCACAATCGGTGTAGAGATTTTTTTTTTTTTACGATAAAGATTACGGTCGGGTATCGACCCTCGGCACGCTGGTAAGGAATCCCGAAGAGGTAAATTTATCGACTCCTCCTTCCCTCAAGAGTGAAAATAAGATAATTTGTTCCAATTAAGACGCACATAAAAGGTAATTAAATTCCCTGAAGTAACACTGATGTTAACACGGATAACTGATTAAAAAACTGAATAAAACAATAACTGCCTTGGTAGGAAAACGGCTTATGTGCCTGATTAGAATAATGCAGCAATTATGGTGGACATGTAGGGGACTCGAGAAAAGTCCAGTGTTTTTTTAGATTTTTATATCAAAACATTTTTTCGACCAAAATAAATCAAATATTGCTCCAGTAGAAACATAAAGAGTTTAATTTTCTTCACACGGTGATATCAACAGTTGTTGAATATGTCATCAACATAGAGGACTTTGAACAAGAACATTTGAATGCAGAGAAAATGTTATCAAAGACCACAATCAATGCTTTTGATTAACTATTCAAGAATTCCTGTTGAGACTACCGTACCTTGTGCAGGAAATTAAACTAGACATCCATCTGAGCCATATTTTTTTATTTATTGGAGCCATAAACAAAAATTGCAATAAAATCGAGAAAAAGAATCACCTTGAAGGGACTGCCAAGATATTGGCAATCAGATGTTGCGCTTAGGTTAATAATAATATTGACAACACCTTTCAAGATGATTGGCCCTTTTCATTTGACGTGGAAATGCAGAGCCATGGGAACAAACGGTTATCTTCAAGAACTGTTATTATTTCGCAATTTTCTTTTCAGAAACGGTTTGTCCAAGAATAGAAGCATGTTGATTAAGTTATACTTTTTATATACACACATTTCTCTATAATTTTAACAGTGATCAAATATCGATAAAATTTACAGTTTTCAATTGAAAACTGTCGGCTTCCTAACAAAAAATAAGAAAATGTAACAATTAATAAACATTGATACATTATCTTAGAAGGGGTGTTGAAAATATTAACATACAAATTTCACTCGTTCTCGAGAAAACTGGTATTTCCAAACGTGGGATTTTTCCTTAAGATCTGTCCGGTAGCTAGCGCCATCTACGGATTCCGTGATCCATCTTTTCTTAGTTGGCGCGGAAGGATACTTTGGTCGGTTGTGAAGCCACGCTACGCCTTTCACCCTCCCGCCTACCATCCCAAATAAAATAGGTTTTATATTTGCACTCGACAGGGCCAAGGGCCTTACGATTAACAAACAAAAATAAATCGATTTTAGGGTAGAGAGGGTTTTTTTTATTAAAAAATAACTTCACGACGTCAGTTCACGAGTTATAACGACCAAGCGGCCGCCTTAGATTGCCAGCATTTGCGGATGGACGTTGTCATGCTGTCAGCACAACGAACCCTATGGCCACTAATCTCAGTTTTCTAACCCGGAGCAGCTAGAACCTAGTATTACTATAGGTCCGGGTTATACATCTATGTAATTACACTAATGGTTTTAGGGATTAGGTAGGTTTAATTAAAAGGAAGTTTGCCCGCATTAGCGTGGAGGGAGAGTGGAAAACCACCCTCAGTGCACCCGAATGGGATCGAACCCCAATCTCCTCATCTACGGCAGTCTAGTCCAACAAGAGAGTCGCGCGTTAGCTAAAGCAGGCGGCCACCTAAAGGGGTATTTTTTCAGTTCAAGTCTCTCCTCAATGGTCCATGCGAGGCTGAGTTCGACCTTGTTCCAGAACTGCTTGGAAGCGCCGGGAATTGAACCCGGAACCTATAAATCTGTAGACAGTGACTGACCACTAGACCACACAGAGGCGGTCTGCTATTTAAATAAACACAATATTTTTACAACTCAAACCATTTGACAAAAAATATTTCCTAGAGTCTGTTCACGATAGCTTTTTACTTGGATGACAGTTCAAAAATCGTATGTTTAGGTTCAGGGTTGCCAACACTTGTAAAAGAACACTACTTTGTCATAAATGTTAAGTTTCTTAATTAGCTGTTATATTTTACATTTAAAATAATATAAACTAAAGTTTTCTTACACTGTTTCATAACTTTCAGTAATTCCTTTTTACCCAATCCGAAACAATATTTTAAACATAATTAAAAGTACTTATTCTCCGTTTTGGAATGTTATCTATGATGTGTAATATAGTGCATACATAAATACCTTTTAATACGAGCATCGTATTTACTTGGTAAAGATAAAATACTTGTCCTTTTTCTATATTTATAATATATTATTCTATGATTACTTTATCGTATTTTGAAATATTTAACTGAATAAAATATTTTTATCCACTGCGTGGGTGTATCATTGTAAGGAGCTTGTTTGCTTCATGTTCAATCACATGGTTTAAATTCTCCGGTTGCCATGTGAAAGTTTTGTGAAAGTGGTGTGAATATTAGTTTTTTTAGAGTGGAATAAAACAATAAATAAGGTTTGTGTCCGATCTCAAATAAATATATAAATAATATTGGCCTGAATTACTGTGGTTAACTATCACATTCATATATTACCATATGTTTTCATTACAGTTATCCAAAGTGACAGGTGTCAGCTGTTGGCGCAGGGATACATTAAGGACTATTTCTAGTAACTTTTTGAGATATCATCCCAAGTAAGCTAAGTTCGTGAATGTATTATAGTAAGATTAAATCTTCTTTTCTATTCCCTTCTCCCTATTTTATCTACTTTTCTTCTATAACGATACATATTTCGGTGATTTTTCTCGACCTTCAAGTCTTATTGGTATTAAAGATGACTGATTTTAATTCATACTATTGTAAAGTTTGTGAACATTTTATCTAGTGAGATGATCAACAATATGTATATGAACTTTATTTCGTTTAGTTTATTCGTGGTCTCGAAAAAGTGTACAATGACAGGCCTGTTATTGGGTCGACTGAAGATTATAGGGTTGGCCTACACTATCTTATCTGTGGTGCGATCGACGTCTCGAAGATGACAGGCCTGTTATTGGGTCGACTGAGGATCATAGGGTTGGCTAATATGACAGAGGGGGAAAAAACAAATTGGCGTGGGAAATGTTTAATGGCGCGCTCGTATAGTTGGCTCAATGTAATGGTGATCCTACAAATATTGTCAGAGTGTAAAAACAAATAAAAACATAATCACGTGGTTTGATTTATTGAACGATTTATTTAACTCCCACCGATATGCATTTGTCCGTATGTGGTGGATATGTCTCAAAATAACTGTTGAATATATCAACAGATTTTTTTTAAATTTTGGTACAGTTGTTCTTTCCTTATACAGATTAAGTCCGTAGGGGAAGAAAATCGAACTAAGGGTTGGGCAGAAATCAACCCTTATATGTATAAAAACACGTCGTCTAGCATTCTCTGATACCTTTTACTGCTGCGAATTGGTAGATATGTGCCAACTACAGTAATAACAATAAATAATTAAGTTTTTTATTTGGGGGAGTGGGGAGATTGCTGGGCCCCCACGCAAACGGGTCTAGACAAATTTTTCGAAAACAATTCACCGAACACAAAACGATCGAAAGTAATTTTGTCAAAAATCAATTTTTCGAACGATATGTTTTGTCGAAACCACATTTTTCGAAAATCAATTGTTCGACAGTCAAATAATCGAAAATGAATTTTTCAAACAATCAATTTTGCGAATTGCAATTTTAAAAAAAAATCAATTTAGCGAACTGCGAGTTTTCCGGAAGCTATTTTATCGAGGACTGGGAATCACCTACCCCTACCCTCACCCCCTATAGGGAAGATTACCCCTACCCTCACCTAACCTAACCTAGAATTTTATTATACTTAGAACTTATCGTTCGAAATTTTTTTTTCGAAAACCTCCTTTTTGAAACATTTCTTTTGAAAAACAGATTTGAGGTAAATTTATTTTCAAAAAATTTCTCGTTCGAAGAATTTCTAGATCGAAAAACTGCATTTAGAAAAATTTATTTCCGAAAAAATGATTTCGAAAAACTATTAGTTCGAAAAATTGCTATGTTGAAAAATTTTTATTCGGTAAACTCGCCCGCTACCCAAGCAAACCGAGTCTATCTAGGCCTCACTCTTTCCAGTTTAATATGATAAGCGTTTTGTTAACAGAACACACAAAACATCAAAGAAACCGACCGACCTTGCCAATTGCTACGAATAATCCATCAAAATTAATTAATTAATAAGACTTTCAAATTTACTTTGACTTAATGCCGAGTTTTTTTTAAAACATCTGTGTAAAATCAACAGCGCGGCACCGCGTGTGGCTACAAAGTTGAATCTATAATAATCGTCTTGTAAGTAGCACAATAAATTAAGTACAGTACGAAATAAAATGTTTTTTCTGCAAATATAGCGGAGTAGGGCTCGATACTTGGCGACCAGTCTTACTACCCCCTTCCTTTATCAATGAGCACGATTACAAACTAAACAAAATAAATACCCGCCTCGGTGGCGTTAACGCGCTGGTTTCTTGTTGAGCTAGACTGCCTTGGACTGAGAGATCGAGGTTCGAATCTCACTCGGGTGAACTGGGGGTGGTTTTTCATAAACGGTTTTCCACTCTACCTACACACAAATTCGGGCTCACTTCCTCTATATTCAACCTTCCCAATCCCTAATCCATTAGCATAAATAGTACTTAAGCGCATAAACCCGAACGGGTAGTAAGACGCAGTGCTTGAGTATTATCATTAAATATGAAAATACAATTATGATGCACAAGTTGAAATTATTTAAACATACTAGAAAAAAAACACGTTTTTTTTTTCAGATTAAAATTTCGATACCGATACTTTACTACTATCGATATTTTTCTTCCGATACTTTTAATGAGTACAGTATCGATACCACATCCCTATAGCGTAATTGTAATCTTAGGCCTTAGTAAATAAAGAGCGTTTTGTCATCAACACACACAAAAAGTAATCACGTTTCTACTACAGTAATATCTCCAATATTCGAAACGGCTAAAGGTATGGCTACCCGGAGCCGACCCGCACCGCACTTTCTAGCAAGTGGCTACATCAGTCTGCACCGCACCGCACTTTCTAGCAAGTGGCTACATCAGTCCGCACCGCACTTTCTAGCAAGTGGCTACACGG
>CABFWB010009651.1:0-12088 GCA_902151455.1 Timema bartmani
GGCTGCCATTTGAGAGCTTTCTGCAGCCGCGCTGATCCCCATTCAAAGATAAAGGGACTCTGATCGAAAATTCTAGTCCAAGTCAAGTTTTAGTGGATATTTGAACTTGACTCGAATATTTCTACAAAACTCAAAATCTTTAGTACTAGTAATTTTCGATAATTTCTCAAAAATTCCTAGTTTAATTGATTTTATTAAAACTTAAAATATAATTTCATAACAAATGAGATTCTAAATGATTATTTTTCTTTCGTCTAGTTAAATAAAAATGGTACAACATAGGGTCTATTAAATTTATTAAAACATTAGAATTTTTGCAACTATACAGTTTATCGACAAAAAAAGTTATTCTAAAAAAATTATGTTTGTACTGAAAAATTATGGCTTATGCATAAATCTATTATATGAATTCAATTTGAAATATTTATTGTACAAATATTGCTCTATACCACTGTAACTTTGAAAAAACTCCTTTTCATTCAAACTAGACTTGAGGTTAAAATGCCAACTCACACACTTCTGCTTATTATATGGTTATATTTAATATTACTGTACTTTCATACTTGAGTCAATTTACCCCACCGGCCTTTATGACGTTGTCAGGAACTTGGCTATAGATGGAGAAATCAAACGCTTGTACAATAATTATACATGAAAAGCGAAGCTTGGAAGATAGAAATGATCTTTAGTCTACCAATATAGCCTCTAAAATATCATATTTTCAATTTTAAATGCTATACTTTAACCCGGGAACTATATTCGTCCCGTATCCCTTGTTCGATCCCCATGATCGAAATATTTTTTAGATTTACGAACTACGAGTGTGTAGTTAGATTCAACAATTAATTAGGGCTTCGTAGCTAAAATTAAATCGACTTCTTGTCAGAATCGTGGTTGGTTCTCTTATATCGAATCCACGATCTCACAAAAAATGTTTTGTATATTTATCTGTCCCTCTTTATTCACATTTCCTTGCGTTTCCTCACCGAGCGCTTCTGTGGCTCTTAGACTTACCAAGCACGTCCTGTATATTATCTCAATTTTTTATGAGTGGTTGGTTTCCCTGAGTCCCCCATGTGTGACGCGGGGTGCGGCTGTATGTGCCGTATTGCACATGTCTCGCTACAATGCCCGTAATACCCTCCCGAGGGGCGGAAGCATCGCTGAGGGGAGGGGGGATTACTCTCCTGCTTCAATAGTTGGGTAGCTAACATAAAATTTGAATTGCAAGGGTTTTATACGTACACCACACTCTGGCACGGTTAATATAACAGACCTTTTTCAAGGGAGACCGTTCCTCTTGGATTTGAGACAGTAAACTAAATAGATGCAGTTCTGTATCGTGAAACTTCTTTTGAAGGTTATTATAGTAGTTTTATAAAGCTTTTACAGTACAGCATTTATAAATGTTCATAAAAAATAATAATTTATTTTACGTGTAGCTGCTAGAAAATTTTAAAACTAAGTAAAAGTTTTAGTCAAACCTCTCCAAATTATCCGAAAAGCTATATTTCAAATAATATATTGTTGATGTCACTTAAAATTTTTAACTTTTGTCTACATTTAAATAAGATGTGTGTAAATCGTTTCATTTTATTCTTAAGCCTAATACGCACTAGGAAACATTTCCCCGGACACAATGTTTGTAAAAAATAGTCGTGTTTTCCCAGAAGAAACCATATTTCTTGTCATTCATTTCAAATGTGTTACAAGAAACAAAGTTTTGTACTAATTCCTACCATTCGGGAGTTTACAGAATTATCTAGATAGTAGGAGATAGGAACGTACATTAGGATATAAACATTATATAAGTAACAAAACAGATTTAATAGGCAAAACATAAATGTAGGCAATAGATTACATCATGATAGAATATAGAGAGAGTTCATACAGAGGTAGGGGCCATTGAATGGGCCTAGCAAACTTTGTTGGTTGTATTATACTAAAAACACAGTATCTTCCCGTAGCTCGGGAGCATACGTGTTTTAGATGACAACGTGGACTGTAGGGCTAGCTGCCTGTACTCCACCGAGAGGGTCTAAACAGAACAAGGGGAATTTAGAAACAACAGGCTTTAACACATGACACAATATTTTGAAAGTTATTAGCCAATATTTGTGCAGGCTTGAGACAAAGAATATTTTCAGAAATAGTTATTATAACAGCTTGACTAGCTGGCTGCACAAGGTTACTAGGTAAAGCACATTAACAGTGTTATAGTAAACTGGGCTGATGGCCCATTGCATCAGATAATGGCTGAACGACAACCAGGTGTCTGCCCTAAATTGTACTATGACCGGTCCTTTCCCAACGGGAATTGCCAGAGCATTCAATAGTACTTAAGCAACAACACCTACTGCCCGGGGTGAGACTCACATTTTGAAAACACTTTAATTGAAAGCCTAACCACATGAAATCTACCCAAAAGGGGTGAACCAAAGGAATTATCCACCATAGAAGATTAGCCGTGTTCCGCGCTTTGAGCACCCAAAATAGTAACACAGAAAAAATATACAAATAATAGTGCTGTGAGATACTGAACTAACTAGGTCCTCGAATAAAGGCATTTGGCACCCTGGTTGTAAGCGTTCTAAAAAATAGTACATATGAGCATGACGTGCAAGGCGTCATGTGATACCGTGCAGTTTTAGATTAAAACCTTACGCCTGAATTATTGAACTTGTGTTAGAGAGCGCCCTAAAGTCTGTATCCTGTTTCAAAGAGCTCAAGGTTCCCACATTTAAACTATATCATAAAGATATAGTGTGAATAAGTAGTCACACCTTTGACATACATGATATGTCAGTCCTATCGACTAAACTAACTCGTCATATTGACGTACAAATTAAAGAAGCCCCCTTGATTGAACTACACACCTCACAAAAAACGTAACTAAACTTAAGATTTCATAATGACTCTATATAAAGCGTGTACTTCACATTTAAACTAAAGATGTCCTCCTAATAAAACTACTCACGTCAAAATGACGTAGAACATAGCAGATAGCATAATATCTACACAAAAGTTGCATGGTCTTAAGGACCGAATCAACAAGCCTGAAGTACTCGGAAAAATATCAAGATACTTGGATCTATCTGATGGGTTTCCCTCAGTGTCGAGGCGGTGACTCGCACGCCGTAACCATAATGGTCGGCGATCTCCTCGCTAGGTGCTGGAGCAACGTATCCTTCTTCGACTAACGCCAAGCGATGAAAAAGAACTGGAATAAATGGGCCTAGAAGATCCCCGTTATATACCTTTCTCTGACCGACAACTAGGGCAATGTCAACAAAAGAGAAACAAAGGGCGCAGGGGAGCAGGGAGAGGGAGTTTTGAAGCGAAATGGAAAGGGTTGCCAAGGAAATCCGCTAGGAGCGTTATAATCGCACCTCGGCTCGTCGCTGGTGAACGAGTGTGTTTCCTCGGGTCTATCTTCAATGTCGAAGTCAAGGGGTTATACGTGCGTTGAAGCTGCCACGCCTGTTCGTCCGCCATGCTAGTGAGACCGTTGGTGAAAGCATGGCGATTAAATCCGGGAACATCCGCTTACTGTGAGTAGAAATCAGTTGGTTATTTCTTCTGAATCTATTTTTAATAATTTTCCTTGAGTGATTCTCTTGTCGTAATAAGGGATTTTTAGTGGATTTCGTTTGTAGATGTCCTTTGACTCAAGAGACATGCTACAGTTTGTATGTCTGAACGTGTTTGACAACATTCCCGGCAACAAACAACGTGGACCAGTTTTATTCTGCTGTTCAAAGAGACTACATAAGTTCCTGGTTTGTCGTTTGTCATGTCGCGGTCAGCTGAAAAGACACTGTAACTCATAGAGATATCTAAAACAAACACATTGTTGTGGGATTTGATATCCGTGGACGATAAAAATCACGTAGTAAACGGGATGTTTATAATGAAATAGGCGAAGAGTACTTAGTTGTTCCGAATGAAGTGGAAAAAATGTTAAAGGCCCTTCGTGTGCAATTTCAAAGAGTGCACACTAATTTTTAACCACAATCAATATCATCATCTTCCTCAGCGGAAATCTTTCATTTAACCGAACTATTGACCGAAAACCAAACAATGTTTCATCAGTGTAGACTGGACGGGAAGCAATGTTTCATCAGTGTAGTCTGGACGGGAAACAATGTTTCATCAGTGTAGTCTTGTCAGGAAACAATGTTTTATCATTGTAGTCTGGACGGGAAACAATGTTTCATCAGTGTAGTCTTGTCGGGAAACAATGTTTCATCAGTGTAGTCTGGACGGGAAACAATGTTTCATCAGTGTAGTCTTGTCGGGAAACAATGTTTCATCAGTGTAGTCTGGACGGGAAACAATGTTTCATCAGTGTAGTCTTGTCGGGAAACAATGTTTCATCAGTGTGGTCTGGACGGGAAACAATGTTTCATCAGTGTAGTCTTGTCGGGAAACAATGTTTCATCAGTGTAGTCTGGACGCGAAACAATGTTTCATCAGTGTAGTCTTGTCAGGAAACAATGTTTCATCATTGTAGTCTTGTCGGGAAACAATGTTTCATCAGTGAAGTCTGAATGGGAAACAATGTTTCATCAGTGTAGTCTTGTCAGGAAACAATGTTTCATCAGTGTAGTCTTGTCGGGAAACAATGTTTTATCATTGTAGTCTGGACGGGAAACAATGTTTCATCAGTGTAGTCTTGTCGGGAAACAATGTTTCATACATTGTAGTCTGGACGGGAAACAATGTTTCATCAGTGTAGTCTTGTCAGGAAACAATGTTTCATCAGTCTAGTCTTTTTGGGAAACAATATTTCATCATTGTAGTCTGGACGGGAAACAATGTTTCATCAGTGTAGTCTTATTCAGGAAACAATGTTTCATCAGTGTAGTCTAGACGGGAAACAATGTTTCATCAGTGTAGTCTTTTCGGGAAGCAATGTTTCATCAGTGTGGTCTGGACGGGAAACAATGTTTCATCAGTGTAGTCTTGTCGGGAAACAATGTTTCATCATTGTAGTCTGGACGGGAAGCAATGTTTCATCAGTGTAGTCTTGTCGGGAAACAATGTTTCATCAGTGTAGTCTTTTCGGGAAGCAATGTTTCATCAGTGTAGTCTGGACGGGAAACAATGTTTCATCAGTGTTGTCTTGTCAGGAAACAATGTTTTATCATTGTAGTCTGGACGGGAAACAATGTTTCATCAGTGTAGTCTTGTCGGGAAACAATGTTTCATCATTGTAGTCTGGACGGGAAACAATGTTTCATCAGTGTAGTCTTGTCGGGAAACAATGTTTTTTTAACTGTTTACAAACATTCTGTTTTTCTTGTTTTCCATTGGTATGCAAACATTTTTCAAACTGTTTTTCAAACATGAGAAACAATTTCCAATCAAAGTTGGCAAACAATGTTTCCAAGTTCTACTAGACTGTACACTTAATAATGTTCACAATAAAAATATTGTTTGATAGATAATTCAAAATATAGCTTTCCATTATTTAGCAGAAAGTTAGAGCCATCAAATCAAACTTTTTTTAAATTTAAATTCGGCAGTATGTTATTCTAATTTAATTGAATCTTATTGTATTATAATAGAATGTTTTATTTTAAATATCTACCAAATTGCCTTAACAAATTTAAAATAATATATCAAATTTGATTTAATTATAAGGAGATCTAAAACTTGATGCACAAACAACCGAAGCCGACTGATGAAGATGAGTATGTGATATTAACAGCGTATGTATCTTACAGCTCATACAGCATTGAATACCTGATTACATTTGGACAAAGATAACACGAAGTGTGGATTTCTGAATTAATTTGTTGACAACAACGAAATTCTGATACATTGTTTTATTACTAAAATTTTTTTATGGACTATCCACTGGTTAATTTAATATCTATGATTAAAATTTGATAATCGTATATTAAAATAGATTTAAAGTTTCATTTCTTGGGTTTTCCATCTTATTTGACGTTTCAACCTCAACCCAACATTTAATTTTTTATTTATTTGGTGTATTTTATGTGCACTTTCTGAACCGACTGATTATATCAACACACGACCTATAAACTAGCTTAAATCTAGAATAGACACAACATCTAGAACCCAGCCGTTATTTCACTATTATGAAAGCGTAAACCCACATTTGACCAACGATGAATTTTTTGGCCATGCCAGGAATAAAACCAGGGACCCTTAAGACAGTAGACAGACACGCTACCGACTGAGCTAAGGTGTCGAACTCTTATCCTAGAATATTACTTAGAAATTACTTTTTTTTTCCTAGAGTAAAATTGTGGCTGTTTATGCAAACTGTATCGTAAATAATACATAAGTAATGTTTTATTTTTGTTTTTAAATCCTAATAATTATTCACTCTGACTCTCTAGATAAGGTTAAACATGGCGCGACAACACTTTCATCTAATGAACTATTTGTAACACATTATAGAGTTACATTCAAGCCATGGTCGTAAATATATCAGCTTTTCATCTCAAACTCAACAGTTGTAACATCAGGGTTTGAATTTGACAAAACGATGTGGCATAGTGTGTAGGCTTACTGGCCAGAAGAATGGACCACTTATTACTTATTTAAATTGCCACACTGCATTATTTAATAAAAATATGAGGTTGCTTTTATTAAATTTTATTTTTTTAAATGCTTTTAATGCTATAAACAATCCAATATAAGAGAATCGTAAAAAGGCTTATAAAAACATTCTAATAATGAAACACATCAATCTTGCTATAAGACAGGCGTAAAATATATGCAATGTTTATAGTTACTGTATTTTATAAAATACGCTCTGAAATAAATACTATATTATGCTTTTACTTTTTTAATTGAATACGAAAAATATGTTTAACGGTTTTTTGTCGTCACACCTATTATGGGTAATCTCTTATGTTGCAAACCAATGATTATTAACTCATTTATAGCTTAGATTTAGATTGTATCAACTTTTATTGCATAGTAAACTGATTACTGTATATTCTTGTAGAGCTTTAATTATTTTTTTAGATAAAATGACTATTTTTTGACTTTGAAAAAATTTACTAATTTGGATAGCTCTGTTTTTAAATAGAACAGTCTCTGCCCTCAATAATGATAGACAGTATATTCATATTATTCTGTTTAAACTTGTATTAAAGTAATAAACACGATAAATACTACATACACATTAGAACTATTAGCAGCTTTGAGTTAGCAATTTATAAATCTTTAGTGATATATTTCGCTCGAGTTTGCTATTTCTGAGTAAATAATTAAAAAAGAAAATGTTTGAACACCTTTTGGTGACAGCTCGTTTGATCGCTTATTCATCTACCAATAAGTGAAATACAGTGGCGTCATTTGGGGTGAGCGTCTTGTGGAGCCACACAAAGCGTCAGTCAGAAGGGGTAGTGACCTAGCAGTAACACAAGTTGGCGGATTGGGAGGGGGTTGTAAAATGGCTGTAACGCTAAAGTGGGGCGCTAAACTGTGGCTACTGAAGTCTACTTTCACTCACTAATCAATTCTCAAAACATTGTACACTCTGAGCCTAGTGACTGTATGGTTCTGTTTCTCTGATCCTCTTACTATGCAATGTGCCGCAACAAAGAGTCCAATCAAATCATCAGGACAGAAATTGGGAAAACTCAGGTTGATATCTTGTTGCATGTTACAAAGCTGGTTGCCACGTCGACAGACCTCACTTCCCAACCCATCTTTATTTTTACAATGTTGGTACCTCATCTATATAGGTCCTGGGCAATCGTCAATTCATGATAAATACCTGCGATCTTTTCTCTCATCATTTAGCTCAGAATAGGGTTATTGTCTTACTTACCTTCTTTTTGCTTGTTCCCATTACTTTCAATGATATAGTTGTAGAGTTGACCAACAATCCGTGGGTTTAAGGAGAGGTGTTACTTATTCAAAGCTAACCCTTGCTGTTCAAAGCACGCAAAAAGGTGTCTCATTTTCACCTTATTGATGAAAGAGGTGTATACAAATCAATAATGATCAGTTTTAACCATCGCATAAGTTCTCCTTAACCAACCAACCAACAAATTATCTGGTCTTCAAAATCTCAAGAATAAACCAAATGTTGATCTGCATACATAGAAGAGTGCTCATGCATTCCAAAGATTGTTTTCTGTGTCAAGTATTTCATAAAGAATATAAATTCTCAGGAACCCTAAATTATTAATTAAGCTTAGTTTAAAATAAATTAAAGATTACTTATTCTAAGTCTTTATAATTTGAAACTTCAAATCGCAAACAATTTAAATACAAATTAGACACTAATTAACTATGAAGATGTTAAGTATTTTAAAACTAATAAAGAGGTTCCAATATGTTTATTATAATTTAATTTCACGTAATTATTTAGAAACATGTTTAATATACCATGTATTTTCATCTTAAATTAGACTATTTCCATCTCAGTGTACAGTACAATATTATGTGTAAAATAGTCCTCTGATACCAATTTTGGACAAAATCTTTAGTCAACTCAAATCTTACAATGACCAATCAGTAAAATATTATAAAATGATTTATTTAGATTTATATGAATAATTATTTATGATGTAAAAAACTTAAACAGATACCCATTCGAACCAAATCATTAAGAACATTTTCTTAAATATTCAAATTATAAAAAAAAGTAATCAGTAAACTACACCTAAACGAATTTCCCCCAAAAAACAAGTACACAGTTTTATTTATTATGCTAAACACTCTCGAAGTATACATTTAAAACAAAATCACTATAAACTTTTCCAAATATTTGCCGCTAAAAATAATAACTCAACAGTAAACTATTCTTAGTTTGAGGAGTAGAGTTAAAATGTAAAAAAAAACTCTGAGGTATTGCCCCTTAACATTTATATACTAAGTTTGAACAAAATCTTCTAATAATTTCATACCCGGGGACAGGGGTAGAGAGACGGACAGACAAAATACAGACAGACGGACAGAATTTACTGTAAAATCCCATTTTTTTGGTTCGGATGCACAAAAAAGTAAAGATTTATTATAGTCTCAAGGTCAGCCATTTTCACGATTACAATACTGTGTCTCGATATGAGAAAGTAATATATATTTGCCAATATTTCAGAATTTATTAATTTTATAAAAATATATTAAAAAATTATATATTATTTTAAACAGTACAACTTTGCCATAATAAGTTATTTAGAATCTAAAAATACTTGTTGAGATATGATATAAATTGGAGTTATACGCTGGGAATATATATGCTAGTGTAAAGTTTAATCAATGTCATTTTATTTACAAAATGAGATTAACCATTTTTATTTTTTATTTTAAACAGTTGCTGGATACAAAATTTAATCACGTTCATTAGAGCTGAATTTGAGAAAATTGATTATTTCTCTTTTCTCCCTTAAGTAAACTACACTTGGTTTTATGGTTGGGCAGAAAATTCCCAAAATTAAACTGAATAACCTTATAAAAACTTTAGACAAAAAATTTATACAAATAAGTAAAAACGGTCATCTTTATCAAAACTAGTTTGCCAAAAATTATTTAGTTTGTAAATTAACTTCCCAAAATTTCAGATATTTTTTAGCACCGCGTTTATTACTCACTCGGGATATACGCTTCTTTACTAGCTACGCATTAAGAAAATTATATTTATATGAAGTATACCCGCATTTTCGTGGAGAGAAAGTGGAAACCCGTTTTTTTAAACCCCTCAGTACACCCGACCGATATTTGAACCTCAATCTCTCCGCCATCGGCAGTCTGGTCTACTGCGAGTGTAGCGCCTTAGACCATGTGGCTTATATCGTTTTGTTTTCCATTCTATATTGATTAGTGATGGTTTCCATTCCATCTTAGCTCGTGGTTTTAATCAATACTTAGCTCGTTGTGGTTTTAATCAATACTTAGCTCGTTGTGGTTATAATTAATACTTAGCTCGTTGTGGTTTTAATTAATACTTAGCTCGTCGTGGTTTACATTCAACTTTATTAGCTCGTAATTTCCATTAATCTTGACTTGTTGTGGATTTTCAGCAATCCTAGCTCCAGGGGATTTAATTTAGCATTAACTAGTAATATCCATTCAGTCCTAACTTGATGATATTTTGACTCAATCTTATCTTGTTTGAATATACATTCAGCATTAAAAAAAACTCCCATCACACCAAAGTTTGTTGTGAGTTTTTTTTTCTTTACATTAGCTCGCTATTTTCATGCAACTTCAGCTCGGAAGTGAATTCATCGAACCTTGACTCATTCTCTCTTCCGTTAATCCTGAATTTTCTTTTTATTATTCAAGCTTAACAAATTAGAGCTTTATTTAAACCTTAACTCATTGTTAATTTATGGCGCATTAACGTTTTGTTAACTAGTTAATTGTGTGGTTAAGTTTTCACTAAATCATTTTATTTTGAAACTTGCAGAATTCTCTCTGAAAGCCTTTGTAATATTTAAGCAGGTGGAGTTGATGTTACTTTGCTATCACATTGTGTGAAATTGGGTGATTCACACAAGCCTCTGTGTCTCCTAAGAGGTTGTCGCAGCCGTTAATAGTCCTTTGATTTGCTTATATTAGATTTATACGTTTAATAAAAAAAGCAATTTTTTTAGCAACACGTTCTACTGCCAGTCCAGGCTATACGCTTATCTACTAATTACTCTCATGGTTTTAGGGATTAGGAAGGTTATATTTTATAGAAAGTGTACCGGAATTTTCATGGAAGGAGAATGGAAAGCCATTTTGGGAAAAAACGTAAAGTAAACCTTACCGAGATTTGAACCTCACTCTCCCCGTCACTGCCAGTCTAGTCTACTGTGAGACTTGCGTATTAGACCACACAGCCACCAAAGTGGCTATAAGCCTATTAGCTAGTTAATTAAATAATTAAATAAATATGGATGTGATGTATATATTTGAGTAAATTAACCCTTTTGGTAAAACCATATTGAATATTCGATGTTGAAAACATTCTGAGGGACATCCGGTTTGGATAAAACTACATTTCAGCACTGGTGACAGTTGCAAACTATAGTTGTGTAAATAAACTGTGTAGAGAACAAATAAAACTACATCTCAGCACTGGTGAGAGTTGCAAACTATAATTGTGTAAATAAACTGTGTAGAGAACAAATAAAACTACATCTCAGCACTGGTGAGAGTTGCGAACTATAATTGTGTAAATAAACTGTGTAGAGCACAAATAAAACTACATCTCAGCTCAGCTTACCTTTAGCTTAATATTCAGTACAGGTAGTTGTGTGATCCAAGACGTTAAACTCTATTTGCAGAATATTCCATTTGACTGGAAGAGAGATAGAATTATATCCAGGTTCCTTTTAGGTCTGCTTCTCACATTGTTCTTACAGCTCTGTGTTTTCCATCCTCTCTCCTAGGTAATGCGGAAGAACTCAACTTTCCCATACCTTGGATTAGGACGTTAATAACGTTGAAATTTGTATTCAACTTTAGTGCTTCTGAACAAACCTGTGACCCTCTTCGATGACCAAACGGTCCAAGGAGTGACACTCGCCATAGACTGGACTGTCAATAATAGGGAGATCGATGCTATAATCATGATCTGGTGTACTGAGGGTGGTATTTTATAAATGGTTTTTCACTTCCCCTCCACGTAAATGCGGATACACTTCATTTAAATACAACTTTCCTCATCCATAATACATTAATGTGATCAGTGCTTAAACGTAAAATGCTATTGGGTAGTGAGGCACGCTGCTAAAAACAAGTCAAGTCCCCGTCGTCTGTCAGCTGATCAGCCTTCAAACTAATGTGATCTGTTTGTTCTGGTAATCTCAGGAGGAGGTGTGGACACCTTCTTGAAAATGTACAACTGGCTCTTTATTAAATACGTGGCTCCCTGGTGCCTGGACACTGTCAATAACCGAACTATACTAGTAATAATATTGCACGTCTGGGCCAGTTATGGAAATATTACCCAGTACTAATGTAGTCTACCATTACCCAGGGGACGGCCGAATATACTAATCGTACATTCTTTCTGTGGAGTAACTTTTAATGTCCTTATGAGATGAGGTGATGGGGATAGAAAGTATGAGGGTGATAGTAAGTATGAGGGTGATAGTGAGTATGA
>CABFWB010009652.1:0-12086 GCA_902151455.1 Timema bartmani
GACTATAGCTCTCTAGACGCGTGAGGAGACTATAGCTCTCTAGACGCGTGAGGAGACTATAGCTCTCTAGACGCGCGAGGGAACTATAGCTCTCTACACGCGCGAGGGAACTATAGCTCTCTAGACGCGCGAGGGAACTATAGCTGTCCAAGCACGTGATAGAACTACCGAAGGACTGTCCGGCCCGGGGTACTAAGAGGCGGAATTTACCAGTATTAGTTTGAAAAGCCTAGGCCTACATTTTCACCGAAATGAACTATTGAAGACTCGGAGCTATCCATAGCCCATGTGTGTTGTGCGTTATTCAGTCGGTGCCGCGGGATTTCGGGGGAACATAAACAAAATATAGAAATAAAAACAAATCTTGGAGTCAATATTTTTAAGATTAACATAATTATTAGAATTTTAACTATTGACATTTAAAGCACAATTTTAATACTAATTCTTTTTAACTGATAAAATCTCCCCTTGTAAAAAACTATTTTATTTTAATCGCTATTATTTTAATAACTGAGTCATCTAAGTTAGTGCCTTCAAGATAAATGGTCCAGCCCCGCCACGGGGACTATTGGTGCCGTGTATCAGTAGCTCGGGCCAGTCTTGTCTTTCCTTTACAAGTGTTCCCAACCTTCACGGACTATATTATATTTGTTGCGTAGATCGAGTCGGGCAGTGAAGCAAGTATTCTATCATGGGCATACATTTTGTTTTGGAAAAGTGACCAACGATATATTTAAAAAAAGTATAGCAAAGGGGGGGGGAGGTTCTTCCCTTGAGAAATAATTTGTGTCCCCCTTTCTCCCGATTGGAATAAACTTTCTCCTCGTCTTTATATTTACTTCACTACCCTCCCCTTTAATATTATCGAATATTAAACTGAAAACTGGTCTTGTATCAAACTCCAAAGAGCCTTAAGAGGCAATCATTTTCAAAACTTTGGCAGGGAAGGACAACTTCAAATAGTAACGAGACAGTTAATTAAAACAAAAAAAAAGGCAAATACTGCTCTGAATAGTTTCTAGAGGCCGGGAGTTGTCTGTTCTAGAACTGAGTTGATTTTTAAATGATGTGCTAATAAAATTATTTGAATCATAAAGTGGAACTCCTAACAAATATCCTAAATAACAAACATGGCTCGATGAAGTACATAGGTAGACTATATTTGTGGCCTTGGATTAAAGCGCTTTCGTATAATCCACCTCGGCAAGTTTGTAACGCCCTTCCTTATTTTGGTTGAGTTTGTGTACCGGAACATGCCTGTCAAGACTTGTAAAGGCGAGGGAGCCCCCACCTCCACCCCCTATCTCTGAAAAAATACCGGTCGGGGGTTGTAAGGTTAGAGAATCTGCTCTTCCCTCTCTCTATTTACACTTCGAACCATGAACGTTGAGAAGGAACATCAAGAAAAGAGTGGTAACTTTTTAATAGTTTTAAAACTAAAAGAAACCCACGTCAGTAAATGGCTGCATGGCCTAAGGCGTTGGTATTCAACCTTTTTGATCCGGGAACCCTCAGATATAATTTTTACTTCAACTTTGTAGGTACCCCATAAGTTAGTGCTTAATACAAGTTATACATATTCTATAATCTACACCTAAAATAAATAACAATGTATTTAAATAATAAGTTGTAAATAAGAAATGTGTACTTTACGTATCCCTTAAGGGTGTTACATGGGGGAGCACTGAAAGCGTTGCAGCTGTTTTGAAATTCTGGATTATTTACCAAGTGCTTTGATATTTCTTAAAATAGTTTACAACAAAATTTGGGCTTAAGTTTTGACCAGTTAAAGAGTTTAAACTTGAAGTCTGAAGTTAAAAAAAAAGACTGGTAACTTAAATATAGCAATCCCGCCTTTGCTTCATGTTTTCTGTTGTTACCCAATCAAAACATGACTTTATTTGATAGAGGACGGCTAGTTCTAGGTCTCTAGCGTTTTACTTAAATCTCAGAAGTACAAATATTGGCTTAAAGTTTAGTTGAATTTTTTCTAAAAAAAATTAACTTAAAACTTAAACTTTATAGCTAAATAGGGACCTGTTGATAGCTTTCGCCTACAGTTTGGTGAAAACCATATTTAAAAATATAAAACCACTTCTTCAAAAATGCAGGGATTTCCAAACGCATAAAACGCCCTCCCCATGTAACAGCCTTAAGATGTTTTCGTGTCGGTACCGGTACCCCAAATTCAATACCACTTGTCTAAGAGGCTTATAGTCGTAATAAACTGGACTGTCGATAATGGGGAGATCGGGGTTCGAACACTTGTGTTGTGTTCAAACTGGCTAGCGACAGGGACAATACTATCGTACTACCGCTTGCTTGGGTCTTTCAATCCTGTCAGATTTACTTCATCAATCTGTGAACAGTGGCGGACCGAGGTAAACTTTGCTTTTTGGCACTTCCTGTATAAACGGGGGGCTGATACGAACATATGAACACAATCCCAATATGTCAAATTTAATTCTGTTTTCATAAAGTGAACGATCGTTATGCTTATCAACTCCATTATCAAGTCCGGGATACTTTAGGTTAAGTTAGTGCTTTGTTTGGCGCCCCCCAGATCTTTAGCCATCCCTGCCTGTGAATGCAATATCACAAATAGGACTGGGGGCGTTAACACCAGAAACATCATCAAACTAGCTTCGGTGGTCGCACGGTCTAAGGCGCTGCTCTCGCTATAGACCGGTGACAGGGAGATTAGTGTTCGTTTGCACTGAGGGTGGTTCTTCATAAATAGTGTTCCACTCTCACGGGTGCTATTTCTCTAAATTCAACCTTCCTCGTCCCTAACACACTAGCGTGATTATTTCATAGCCGTACAACCCGAACGGATAGTAAGACGCGGTTCTAAAAACAATAGGCCTAGTAAAGAAACAAATGAATGTGAGCCTTTGTCGACCCGTTATGTCCATAAATCTTACTTCAATTTTTTATCATCAATAAGTTAACTAAAGTAATGTTAAGTTTGGCTTGACGTTTGTCTGCCCCCCCTCCTCCGTGCATCCTATCACCCCCGTGCCCTCCACTGAGACACGGCCCACGATGGTCCAAGCGAAGATACCCATAGTGCTCTAGTACAGTCAGTACCAAACGGGACACTGTGAATAGTGTGTTTAGCAGGCTTATTTGGAGCGATTTTAAAAACACTTTACGCACCTTGTATTTAAGTTGATTAGGTATCTGTAATGTTTGTCCAAAAAGTTAAGAATAAACTAAAAACATTCTACAACACTACTGCAAGTTCTAAACTCTCGAATTCCCCCTCGGTAATCTGACCGGAGTGTACACGTCATAACGTCAAGATAACAATTGATGACGTGTCTCATTGGTATCTTTCATTCTTCAAGTAGTTGACATTCTTTCCGCGAGCATGCAGCGCTTGCACGGGATGGGACTATAATATCTCTAATACTTCAAACAAGAAAAGATTGAACATTTTCTACATACAATTTAGATAATGCTCTTTTCTAAACAATGTCCTTAAGCTGGCCGCCATTATATGAAGTACTTCATATTTGTATGCGCTCCTCGAAACTTGACAAGACCTTTGTGCAATGTTTCTTATTGGATTTTTTCAATCTCCACAAAAATTCTTTAAGCTCTTGAATTGTTCTTTAGTGAGTCACGTAGACATGACTCTTGAACATGTCCACAAGAAAAAGTCCTAGGCTTCCAAGTTTGGTGAAGGTGGTGGCTGTAAGATCATGGAACCAACAACCTGTGGTGATGATGTGTGAGGGACGATCTCCTGAGCCAGAGTGTTTCATTCCTTGTTGTGTGTGTACCTCAAGTCTGCCTGGCTCAAAGACCGTGAACAACAACCAGGAAGAATTTGTGTTGGAGCGAACAAAACTGGTTTCTAGTCAGGCGATGGCAGCGCAACTAAAGGTGGTTGCTTTTATTTCATTCCTAGAAGCTCACAGTGCGATGTTGCCATGTTTCACGCACGTTGTCCCATAGGGCAAAATAAATGGGACTACAGTAAAGTTTGTTCTTATCTTTCTCGTTGCTAACGCTTTCGAGCTATCCGCCCTCTATTGATAATACTTATGAGATGAGATGAAGAGGTTTTTATAAAAGTTGTACTTGCATTTGCGTGAGAGGAGTGGGAAACAATTTTTGGTAAGAAGTTATTCTCGATGTACTCGGCTGGGATTTTGCCCCAGTCTTCCTGGTAACGACAAACCAGGCTAGACGAACAATATATACGTTTAGAACAGCTCCAGCCTTCCTGGTAACGACAAACCAGACTAGACGAACAATATATACGTTTAGAACAGCTCCAGCCTTCCTGGTAACGACAAACCATGCTAGACGAGCCGTTGAAACTATTTATATAAATAGAACTTACGAACAAATGCTAGAAAATCTACCAAAGTCTACCTAACCGCAAAATTTGAACTTGTGATTGTATTTTATTAGGAAACCTATTCTGGGGTCAAGGTAGAAAAAACCTACAACGAAAAAACCTACAACGAACGAAGGGAAACTATATTTTGAAGATAACTGGTACCACGTAATATGTGCAATATGGCGTGTTTTTAAAATACTATCAACTAGTGGTCTGCTGTATTGTGTGTCAATAATTAGTACGTATCAGTCTGGATTTACAAGTGGACACACATTTGTATGGTAGTTTAGTGTATCTAATGCTACATGAGAAACTCCCCTCCAAGTCTAGCCCCGCGGAGTAATACATGAAGCGAGTGGAAAGGCCGTGTGTCGGAAGTCTGTATCGTGAGGCTGTGATTGATACGCTCATTATAGGCACGGGCCCCCCTCTAGGGACTACGTCTGATCGGAAGTTCCTTATTGCCGCTGTGATCTCGCCGCCCGACTGGCGGAGTCGGAAGTCCTGCTGTGTGGCCTGTCTGACCCCTTAACTAATGACACGACTGGTTAGCGCTCCTGGACTTTGGGGTTTCGGGGTTCGGTCTTGACTTGCTGCACTAGGGATTTGTTTCCTTCGTGTGATGTTCCCTTCATCTCTCCAGGCGAATGTTTATCAGTGTTGCCAAACCCCTGGGAATGCTCAGAGCATTTTTGTTCTGTACAAAATAAGAAAATTAACAAAACAACTTTCTGGTTTCCGAAATATTTGTAAATCTTGATAATTCAACTAAACCTTCGCAAAGAAGAAAATGTGAACTTCAGAATTAAACACGCACATTAGAATACATTTCCCCTCCCTGATTCATTGGGTCACGTAACGACTTCATATATTTCAATTTCCCTATCAAAGTAACATCATTAATCAATAAGCCCGCGTACTTTTTTTTAAATAAAATATTAAAGTTAATTTCTCCAAGATTATTTATAAAGTGTCTCTAAAAATCTCGAAATTCCTTCTCGAAGGTACAAGAAATTTTATTTCAAGAAAATGTGGCAGCCCTGATTTATGCAAGTCATTATAAAATCGGCGTCTTTGTTTGCTTACTAAGGCGACCCAGGCTCGAATCCGACTTTGTTGATGAATATACTTATTATTTTTGTAAGACTTTGTCCCGTTATCCAATTAGTCGGTATCTAAACAAGGTGCGTAGTGTTGTTTGCTCTGATGATGATGATGATGATTCAGGGTGCCCGACTGCTTACCTACGAAGGTCCCCAATGCGTGACTCATGGGCTCAAGCTTTTCAGAAGGTCGAGGTGTCATTCCAACTTTGTTCTCTGTGACAGAGGCAGACATGACCAAGCACTTTCCGAACTTAACCAGCTCTATTTAAACTTATGTTTAATGTTCTGTACGTGGTCGAGCTTGTTATATACTTAGAGTAAGGGACGGTTTCAATGGCCACCCATATTTCTTGTTATAGTAGTTAGAACACGTTCCAACTATTCATTCCGGTCTAGGGCTTTCACTGGACTTGTCTGGCTGGAGAAGTGTCATTTCAAGACCAATCTACTCAGGAGGTCCTTGGCGCCAACAACTCACACGTGTTAAATGAAGGGAAAAAACAACTATAGTAACAATAATTTGTTTTCATTGCCTCTAAACTATCCGGTTCTTAGCACACAACACTTGGGGGGGAGGTGAACATTCTACCAGCATTTGCAAGGAAAGACCAGACCGGGATTTGAACCCCGACCTTCTCGTACCGGCAAACCAAACTACTTAGGGATCATCCATAAACCACGTAACTATGTTAGGAGGTGGAGATCTAATATCTACTTGGTGTTACAAGGAGAGAGGGTTCAAAGAAGGAATGGTTTATGGATGACGTCTTAGTGATATATCTACTTGGTGTTACAAGGGGAGAGGGTTCAAAGAAGGAATGGTTTATGGATGACGTCTTAGTGATATATCTACTTGGTGTTACAAGGGGAGAGGGTTCAAAGAAGGAATGGTTTATGGATGACGTCTTAGTGATATATCTACTTGGTGTTACAAGGGGAGAGGGTTCAAAGAAGGAATGGTTTATGGATGACGTCTTAGTGATATATCTACTTGGTGTTACAAGGGGAGAGGGTTCAAAGGAATGGTTTATGGATGACGTCTTAGTGATATATCTACTTGGTGTTACAAGGGGAGAGGGTTCAAAGTTTCCCATAGAAGGCGACTCTAACCCCATTTCCTTCTTCTAAGTGTTCAAACGAGCTTAGAATATATTTATACACTCCATGGAATATTTGAAGGATTGTCTCCACAACGTTTATTTTAGAACCAAAGTTTTTTAATAAAGAGAGAACTAAAGATATACAAACAAAACATGAAATGTTACCAACAATTCAAAACTCGTTTGAACACTCTTAGAGCAACCCTTGATTGTTTTGTCATAAAATAAGAAAACTTTAAACAGCTGAAACAAAATAATTTGTGTTTCGAGTCTGAAGGAGGTCGGTCCTGGGTTAGTGTTTTCTTACCCTTGATATTGACATGTGCTTTTATACATAGTCCGTATCCTTCCTTAATCACGTGACCGGGCTAACCAATGAGAACGCTAGACATTTTGCCCATTAAAACATTTCGAAAGAAAATAGTGTACAGCAAGGAGCTATCAGACTACTCAACTAATCAATCACGACCTTTTTTGAGAAAACGACCTGAATATAGCCTACTTGAAATATTGTGCTTATTTTTATTCATATGTTATACGCACGCATGTATGATAGATAATTAATCTAATGGATTAGGAATTAGGAAGAAACATGTGAAAGGCAATCTACCCGCATTGGCATAGAAGGAGAGTGGGAAACAATTGATGAAAAAACACCCTCAGTAAACGCGCACGGGACGCAAACTCCAATCTCCCAACCTTGGGCAGGTCACTCTAACATGAGAGTGATGCTTTTTAGACGATTCAGCCACTAAAGTGGGTACTTGACATTCAACCACAGTCAATATTCATTCAGTTTCTCATCTCTACGAACTAAGGACTCTAACAGAAATAGCTTCACTGACCTATGTGGGGTATAGAAGTCATGGCTGCCCCTATTACAACTTCCTTCAGGTACTTGACGTCCCTATGCGCATGCGTGTCATTAGGACGAGCACTTCCACCCTGACGTCATCAGAGGGATATCTGAATCCAGAGGGCGACAAAACAAACTAGAGTGAAACAGGAAGTTGTATGTTAATCAACTTCCCTGTTTTATCTCATTCAACTACTTCCTGTATTTTTAACATCCGAGAGGTTGGGTATACCTTTGAGCGAGCAGTCTGGTTGCTGCCATAGCAGGTATCTAAGATCCAAACAAGAAACGTAAATTGAGAAAATACGGTGTCCATCCCATTTAGGCAGAGAAGTACTTGTGGGCAGTTTCACACTTCATTTCATGAACTTAGAAACAAGAGATTTTGTCACTATTTTAGAATGAGTGTAGCTTCATTTGACGAACTTTCCTCAAACTTCAGAGAGGGAATTGCGAAGCAAAGAACGAGACTCTATTATTATTATTATTATTATTATTATTATTATTATTATTATTATTATTATTATTATTTCTTATCTGTTGTATTGTTAGTACTAATTTATGACAATTACAGCTTTTCAGCCATAGACGCAGGTAGTTATGGAAAGTCGTCTTGTTTTACAGAGAATAAATGTTTGGCTTTTTTTTTCATTTGCTACAAACCAAACTTTTGACTAACTTTGTAAAGAGAAAATGTCCCAAGTAATCGTTGCGGACAGGGCCTTTGCTATGAGAAAGCTTGTTTTGAGACCTTGTTCTATGGTACTATAGTACGATTTGATTTGATTAGAGAGTTAAACATGGAATTTTAGAAAATTTTATTTTATTTTGTGTGTAAACTACTGCAATTTCACTTGTAAATGATAGAATATAGCTTTTCCCGGACCGTGACACCCAATGGTTATGTATTATTTGAAGTCAGTTTTGAAATAAACAATTTGCAGTATTTAATAATGTGGCAACTTAGGTTGCTGCCACCTAGCGGGGAAAATACGATGATATTCCGCTTGTGATCGGATAATAATTTAATTTAAATTTAATAATTTAAATCTAATATAAAAAATCTATATGTTTGATGCCACAATTCAATTGGTGTTTTTCTTTAGACCCGATGATGACGCCGATGAGTGTCGAAACATGAAACTGATGTAATGTTGCAGTGATTGTAGCAACATCCAAATGAACAGGGAATTAACACAGATAAGAATAGTAATTCAATTTTACTTATTTTATTTTTATTTTTGTTTATTCTTTAATACCAAAATTCACAAGCAACTGTTTATTGCATGACAAATTATTTATATAAACACATATTCGTCCTCTAATATTGTTCCTTAATGTAATATGACTCAAAAGTTTCATTTTTAACATGTTCAAACTTTTTAGATGTTATGTAAAATATTATTCAATATTATTTGTGATTTGCACGTCTTGAAGATCAATCGCGTTACCTATTTCTGACCAAGTAGTAGTAGTAGTAGTAGTAGCTGCTTATTAATTCTTATAAACGTTACGCACTATGCTGTCATGAAATTGAAATTGAAAGTGAAATCGACTATGTGCTTCCTAACACACTATTCCACTTATCGAAAATACATTATTTTTGAAATAATCACAATTCTGACGTACACACCCGGTAAGCAATTTTATTGGCTCTAGGGCTGCTTGTATAATCTATGTATCCCGTATTGAGTTAAGTTTTATAGTGATATAGCCTCATGGTAACTCTATTACCCGCAAGGGCGCCCGCACTCGACACTCAGTCGAAACATGTAGTAGAAACTGATGTAATGTTGCAGTAATTGGAGCAACATCCAAAGGAACAGTGAATTAACACAGATAAGAATAGCAATTCAATTTTACTTATTTTTATTTATTCTTTAATTCCAACATTCACAAGCAACCGTTTATTCCATGACAAATTATTTATATAAACACATCTTCATCTTCTAATATTGTTCCTTAATGTAATATGACTCAAAAGTTTCATTTTTAACATGTTCAAACTTTTTAGATGTTATGTAAAATATTTAATGAAGTATCAAAATTGTCATCACAAGATATAACAATATTTTTAAAATTTATTGTTAAAAAATTTCTTCCAAATACTGTACCTATGTAAATTGTCATTATATCACATCAAACATATAGATTTTTCATAATAGATTAAAACTATTAAAATTGAATTCTATTATTTATTGTATTAATCGTTCCTTATTCACTTTCACAATGTTTTTCAATAAATGGTACGGCGAACCGCACAGACTTTCTCTCTCTTTCTATAAACTCGTAAGATTTCTGAACGGATAATGTACATAAGATTTTTCATATTAGATTTAAATTATTAAAATTGAATTCTATTATTTATTATATTAATCGTTCCTTATTAACTTTCACAGTGTTTTGGGTATAACATAAATGACATATATCGCTTCGTTCACGGTATTTACCACACACTGGAATTACTATTGTTGAAAACGGCCTATGCACTCCAATCCCTCGACAAGCATTTCAAACCTTTTGTTTGTTTGTCTACTGATATTGTATGATTTGCCATTTTATTTTATTAGAGAAGTTATTAGCGTGTTCATTTGGTTCTTCAGCGTTCACTCCATCCCAACCTTCCACTAATATAACTGCACCTTCTATGCAGAGCTTAGTTCACATCCCTGTTAGCGTAGTACCTTGGTCATCTTGCATTCACGTCATTTATAAATAACTCTGTATGTATCAAACGTTGTTAATAACTTTACCGATGTTGAGTACCCCAGACTGGCGGGAAACAGTCTCCTCGCGACTTTAGGCTGGAAACACAGTCTCCTCGTGACTTTAGGCTGGAAACACAGTCTCCTCGCGACTTTAGGCTGGAAACACAGTCTCCTCGCGACTGGCGGGAAACAGTCTCCTCGCGACTTTAGGCTGGAAACACAGTCTCCTCGCGACTGGCGGGAAACAATCTCCTCGCGACTTTAGGCTGGAAACACAGTCTCCTCGTGACTTTAGGCTGTTATTATCTCTCTTTTTTCCACCTCAAGCTGTAGCTCGAAATAGATTGTTTTCGAGAGATAGAACCTCGGACCTAAGTGACTAGTTTAAACACATATTGGTGGGAAACCTTGTAACCTGATGCCTGTCTAGTGAGCAGTTGTCAAGAATCTAGATAGGTCCAAGCTACAGTGGGTGCAGACGGTGTTCTTTTAAGGATGGAGGAAGGGGCACATCTTAAAATGACGGTACGTATTATCAAGTGCTCCCTTTTCTGTCGGTGGTTGGCCGTGTGTGCGCGTGTGTGTAGAACGAGAATGGGAGGAGGGCTGCGCTCTAGATTGCGCGCTGCTTTGTGTGTCGGATGAACGTTTCACAGACTCGTGTGTTTGAATACTATTACTTGGAAAGGGAGGAACAAAGAAAAGTTGAGGTTACCGGAAAAACCCCTTTGATAATTTTTCAGGTAGACTCACTTCTGTCCTTTCTTCCTCTCTCTGCAAAATACGAGAATTATTCGACGTAACCTTAATAATATTTGAGGTAAACTCCATTTTAGGTTCTACCACCAGTTAGTCTTATTCTTGCCATAATATGTTCAGACATTCCCGATTATTACATTATTAAGAAATGAGAAAAATCAAGTAAATCATCATTGTTGACATTCTTAATGTTGATATCATTTTGAAATGCTATGCAATATCATTTTAAAGGCACCGTCATATTTGAATTTCAGAATCGTGGAGCCTAAAACAGACTTGAAGATGAAGGTATAGTTAATAATATGATGATCACTTCTCTAGTGATATGTATTTTAAATGTTTGCGCTGTCTCCAGCGTGTTTGCCGTTGGTCCGACTCTTCCTGTTATAATACTGCACAACTAAAGTCTGTTCACCGTAGGAATTGTTTTCTGAAAGGCCTTTTTCCCTACCTGAACTCTATTATATAGTGTGATATTGCTAGGAAAAAAGACCTTTCAGAGAGTAATTCCTACTGTGAATGGAGTTTACTTTGAGATCTTGGTAAATATAAATTATATGAACTATTTGGATTTGATTTATAGCACTAATAATCCTGTAGACTTGAGTTTATTTATCACTTCATTGTAGGTGAAACGATAACTGGTTGCACAGACGTTCGGCTCTAACTCAATAGTCAACTCTACGAAGCGTTATTTCAAAATATAGTTCACGCCAATAACGTCGAAAGATTCCAACAAGGTTATTTTTCCTTAACAACCCTGTAGGTTGAGTTTTGTTAGTAGAAAAAATGTGTGACATTAGCTCATTTTGAACGAACTTGCGAGCTACGAGACTAGGGTTTGCAGGACTCTCTAGAGTAATCGTCCTCTATCAAATACAGTATTTTCTTGATAGGCTCACAGCAGAAGGTAATTGAAAACTAGCAGCGAGCTTTCCTCTTTACCTCGAGATAAGAAGTTTCGTAGCTTTCCTTCTTATTGCCACGACAAAGGTTGGTTATAGGTGAAGGACGAAAGGGAGTATAAGCTTAGACAGAATAATAGAGACCAAAGTGTCGTATAGCCTGACAGCAATTTATGCTTTCTCGGTGACCGGGTTATACATGACACATCCGATCTCCAATCGATTGATTAGTAATGATACCACTAATAAAAATGTGTTTAAGCTACTTACACATCTGATAAATGCATCGGTGGTTACA
>CABFWB010009653.1:0-12086 GCA_902151455.1 Timema bartmani
CCGCCAACCACAGGCAGACATTTCCCTTCACTTCCCCAACGACCCAAGACAATGGTCGAAACGCGCCAATCTCAGGTCGCATCCAGAAGCCGGGTAGACGCGCCAACCCTCCACCGGCAATACAGCCAGGCCCTGCGTCAGTCAAATAGGCCCCCACAACAAGCCACCCAAGAACAAACTTCCACAGCCTCCGACATCAAGGAGTTATTTAACTTTTTCAAAGATTTAAACATAATCAAATTAATCAATCACTTCAAACCATACCTCACACAGCTTAGGCAAGCGAAGGACACCTCAGAAAAATTAATGATAGTTATAGAAGGGCTGACTGAATATTTCACCTCTGAATGATGGACAAAAGAACGATGATGACGAAGGACATACTGCGCGTTTTTGTGTGGTGCGCGAATGGAATACTCCAGCAGGCAAAAGAATTAGAAGATTTATTAAACACTTATGCAATAGACATAGCCCTGATAAATGAAACTCACTTAAATCCAACAAAAAATGTTTATTTTTATGGCTACGAAATTTACAGGTCAGATAAAGTAAATAGACCCGGAGGGGGCACAGCTGCCTTCATTAAAAGAAACCTCCCACTTTATCAACACCATCTGAAAGATTAATAACACTAGAGGCTACAACAGTTAAGGTTAACACCAAGCGGGGGAGTATTCTATTCGCGGCGATATACAAACCACCGCAGGAAACGTTACATACACAAAACTTGGACAAACTTACACAGACAAGGAAAATAGTACTTGCAGGAGACATGAACGCAAAGCACACGAACTGGAGCAGTATAACGACAACGGCGAACGGCCGCACACTTAACGAACACGCAGACAACAACGGCTATCTAGTGATCACACCAAATGAACCTACATTTTACCCTTCAAACTACCTACAGCAACCAGACATAATAGATGTAGTTCTAACAGATATAGGAATCACATCAGAAGACCTCACGGTCCTACATGAATTAGACTCAGACCACAACCCAATATTCTGCGAGATAAGGATTACCGCAGATATTGAGATAAAAGGACTCAAAACAACCACACAACATGTAATTGGGACACGTTCAAAACAACACTGGAAGACACACTCCCGGAAGTACACCATATACAAGACACGGAAGAAACTGAAGAAACGCTTCACTTGTTCACGTCGACTGTACAAAAAGCCTACAGGCAGAGCATAGTGAAGGAACCAATCCAACACGACTTTCGTAAAGCTAACCCACAGTTAGACTTCCTCATAGCACAAAAAAGGGAAGCCAGGCGAGACTGGCTGACCTTCAGAACCCCCCAACACAGAGCAGTCTAAAATAGATTAAAAGCACATGTTAGAAGAACAGTCAAAAGCATCAGGTTAGACAAATGGAACACTTATGTCACAGAGGCAGCCACTGACACTAGCAAAACATGGAAAATCACAAAACCACTAAGGGGTGATAAAAATCAGAACAGTACCAGCCATCCACGGGAAAATGGCGTGGCCTACAAAAGCTCGGAGAAAGCGGAGACCATAGCCACGACACTTGAAAAGCAGTTCACACCCAACCAAAAACCACAGAAATCAAGCTTCACCAGGGAAGCCATCAGATAAGGGAATACTTGTTCAAACCAAACTACACGCAGGTAGACGACATCACACTCGAACTTACATCAACTATACAGGAACTACCCAGGAAAAATCTCCAGGACACAACAACATCACAAACGAAGTAGTACAATACTTACCACCTAGGGCGGTGCGGGTACTATTGACAATACTAAACACACTTCTGTACCTCTGTCATTTCCCGGACGACTGGAAACTGGCGAAGGTAATAACACTACCCAAACCCGGTAAAGACCCGATGTTTCCTCAAAACAGACAGACAAATTATTTGAAAAAACGATCCTTAGAAGACTAAAACAAATCACCGATATCATATTCTGAAAATTGAAAAATGACACCTGGACACGGGAATCGAACACGGAACCCGCGATTCCCGTGTCCAGGTGTCATTTTTCAATTTTCAGAATATGATATCTAGTGGAGTAATTCCCTACTAATAAGCATAAAATAATAGCTCCGGCTATTAATTCTTAAATCACCGATAGTTTAAAAATTATCCCAGAACTCTAATTCGGCTTCACTAACAAGAACTCCACCTCCCACCCACTAGTAAATATAATAGAAGATGTCACTCTATCTTTCGAGGAGAAACAGTATCTGATCACTATATTTCTAGATATAGAGAAGGCTTTCGATAAAGTATGGCACATCGGCCTACTTCACAAATTAATCCAACTTGGCTTCCCCTCTTGGTTCATACAACATCATACGGTGAATGGGGCGTTTGGTGAGTAGATTCCAATGTTTATTTCTTTTGGTGTTGTTGGAATCGTGTTCATTACCACGACTTAAACTTCTATTCTTGTAGCGTTTATGCCGATAAACGTTACATATTGATAAACAAAAGTAAGTGCTAAGCTTACATTTTCAACGCCACAGATATTCGGAAGTTATCTATAAGTATATTTATCAAAGGTGAAAACATGAACAGTCATATTGTTTTTCAACATTATAATTTGAGTTTAAGACTTGTGTTACATAACACTTTGATGTACCCCACCCTCCCCCCATGTAACAGCATGTTGACATTAGAGCTCACCCATCCCCTCCTCAAAGCGTTCCGTGGTTTATGGACGACCCCAAAGGCTGGAGTCCCCCAAGGTTCCACGCTATCACCACACCTTTACAACATTTACGTATCAGACATACCGTCAAACCCGAGAGTCAAAGTTAGACAGTTTGCAGACGACACCATGATCTACGCACAAAACAGAAACATAAATTTTGCGAGTTTATGAATCCAAAGATACCTAGTAACTATACCGGAATGGTTCACTAAATAGAGAGTAAAAGTAAATCCAGAAAAATCAGCAGCATTAGTAATATCTAAAAGGCTACAAAATCCACCAGCTCCCTTCACCTTATTTAGCAAAGAAATACCCATAACAGGCATGCCTTAAGTATTTAGGCATAACAATAGATAGGAGATTAACATGGAGAAAACACATAGAACCAACAAACAAAAAAGCGCTAGGCCGATTCGTGCAACTATATCCACTATTAAAAGGTAACCAGTTAACAGAGCACACAAAATTAATTATATACAGAGCGGTCATTCAGCCGATCATACTATACAACTGCGTAGCCTGGAGCTAGGCACCAGCTTACTTACTCAATAAATTGCAGACGACCCAAAACAAAATTCTGAGAACGATCACCGGGACAAACTGTTGCACCAGAACAGCCGACCTACACAATGACAAAGAGCAGGCAACTACAAGAAATATACGAGAGGTTCTACGAACAAAGTGACTCACACACAAACACAATCATAAGATCACTAGGACGCTACGACCCAGACAATCACAGGAAACACAAAAGGCCCAGACTGGCATAAGGACAGCAATTTTTTTTTATTAAAAAATTTACTAAAAAGTATAAAACAAAAAAGCCTAGAAAGGAAACTCCTTGCTAAAGAAAAAACTTAAATGACATTACAAACTTATAATAATAATAATAATAATAATAATAATAATAATAAAGGTCACTATGCCAGAAAGCAAGGTGGACGTGGACTACCTTCTTAATCCCACCCTTCCAAAATCCTTAAATCCCACCAGACTTCAAACTTCCATCATACACAAGTCATATCCCAGCATCAACAACCTTTGCCCCACCGGAACACCTAGGTAAGCAGGTCTGTTATTCACGTCAAGCCTAGAGTTTGCTGCAGCTGTGGATATGGGGGTAAAGGGCGTACCCATCAGTTCCATATCCTAAGAAAATAAAATCCTGCCAAACCATATTCCCATCCTTAAGAAAAAAAAATCTTACACACTCCAAGAAACCCATCAATCACATTACACCATCACCTACAAGCGAACACTCCTACTATACCAACCTACCTTATCCCAAAAACAAATTCCTTCTGTAGCATGTCTCTTAAATCAAAGGACATCTACAAAACAGAATCCGCTAAATATTCTTAATTACGACAAGAGAATCAGCAGAGGAAAATTAATACTGATAGATTTAGAAGTAAAAATAAACAAGATTCTACTTACAGTACACGGATGTTCCCGGATATGATCACCATGCTTTCACAAACTGTTCTACTAGCGTGGTGGAAGCACAGGCGTGGCAGTTTCAACGCACGTCTAACCTCTTGACCTCTACATCGAAGAAAGACCAGAAGTACCTCTCTCGATCACTAGCGACAACAAGAGCTACGACAATTACGCCCCTAGCGGATTTCCTTGGCAATCCTTTCCCCTTCGCTTCAAAACTCCCTCCCCAGTCCTCGATTTTCCTTTGTTGACTCCATTCGTTTGGAAATTATTTGATTAGTTTGAGGGTGTGTAGTTTTTTGGAGGAAAAATGCTTTTCTCGACAATATGTGTCTTCATAGCACTTGGCTATGTGCATGCAGATGTATATTTAGATGAAAAGTTTCTTGATGATTCCTGGGAAAGTAACTGGGTGGCGTCGGAACATCCTGGGAAGGAATTGGGCAAATTTGTTTTGACCCACGGCAAATTCTTCAATGATCCCGAAAACGATAAAGGTATCCAAACGTCGCAAGATGCGAGGTTTTATGCACTGTCTCGAAAGTTCAAACCGTTCAGCAACAAAGACAAGCCTTTGGTAGTCCAGTTCACAGTTAAACATGAACAAAGACATCCACTGCAAAGACGATGTATATACACATCTTTACACTTTGATTGTGAAGCCTGACAATACTTATGAGGTATTGATTGACAACTCTAAAGTGGAATCTGGTGAGCTCGAGGTTGACTGGGACTTCCTTCCCCCCAAGAAGATTCAGGATCCTGAGGCTAAGAAACCAGAGGACTGGGATGATCGATCCACCATTGATGACCCTAACGACAGTAAACCTGAATATTGGGACAAGCCTGAACATGTTGCTGACCCTGACGCCACCAAGCCTGAGGATTGGGACGATGAAATGGACGGTGAATGGGAGCCACCCATGATTGACAACCCAGACTTCAAGAGAGAATGGAAATCTAAACAGATTGACAATCCTAACTACAAATGTCCATGGGTATACCCAGAGATTGACAACCCAGAATATGCCCCAGATCCAGAGATTTACAGGAAAGACGAAGTCTGTGCCATTGGCTTTGACTTGTGGCAAGTTAAGGCTGGTACCATCTTTGACAATGTTCTCATAGCAGATGACCCAGAGCATGCCAAGGAGTTTGGAGAGGAAGTATGGAGGTCCATATTGGAGGGTGAAAAGAAAATGAAGGAATCACAAGACGAAGAAGAAAGGAAAAAGCGCTAGGAATAGGCCAAGTCCTCACCCAAGGATGATAATGATGAAGATGAGGATGAGGACGAAGATGACGAGGCAATAGAAGCAGGAGAGGCGCCGGAGACGGGTGAAGAAGATGGAGATGAACATAACGACCACGATGAACTGTAAATGTATTTTGGTTAATAAGTGTGCAACAGACCCGAGACAGTTTGCAAGGGGCAGTGTCACATTAGACTGATTTTTTATAAAATGTTTGAGCGAGTGACATAAAAATTGCAGTGAGGCATTACTATTATATAGTGAAGTTTCTTTCTCATGAATAATGCATCTTTTCCCGTCACTCTTTCATGGGATGATTTGATACGAAACTGTTACACCTTTTTACAAAAACTTAATGTTCTTCCTATATTTAAAAACTTGTATTTATTGGCATATTATTGTAGTTAATAAACAGACCTATTTAATTCTTTATGTACTAGTGTATGTTCCTATCACTCACTCATATATAAAAGTGTAAACAACCCTTAATATAACCCCCCTGGTAGGAACTCTACACTTCCAAGCACCTAAGACACAGCGACATCACTCATAATCACAACTATTGCACTCACAGGGTAATAATTTATATTATTGTATTTTATTACAGAATCATTCAACGGTTTCACCCATTAATTGTTTCACCCTCATACCATGAGGATAAGGGTTAGCGACTGTTGCTTGTAACTCACAAAGCAAAATCAGCCCTTTCTCTTGATGAACTGGGCAAACGCTTCTGTCAACTTAGATATTCAGAGTCGGACAACAGCTGAAAGGCGCAGATTCAGTGGTGACCCAAACCTGGTGAACTACCTATTAGAAAGAGCTTAATAAAATGTCGTGTTTCGTAAAGAGCAATTTTGTCTTAACTCCCTCTCCTTCCACCGTCATCCTTTACCTCTCACCGCGACTCACGTTGCCGGGAAAATCCCTTTTCCTCCCACTGCGACTCATGTTGCCAGGACAATCCCTTTTCCTCCCACCGCGACTCACGTTGCCGGGACTTCATCCTACCTCCCACCGCGACTCACGTTGTCGGGACTCCATCCTACCTCCCACCGTGACTCACGTTGCCGGGACTCCATCCTACCTCCCACCGTGACTCACGTTGCCGGGACTCCATTCTACCTCTCACCGTGACTNTGTCCTTGTCACCAGCGATTCCACGAGATGGTCTACACGCGCCGCTCCAGCAAAGCCCACCGACAGAAGACCTCAAAGAAAATATCGCCGGCCAAACAATACTCCAACCGAGGGCCCATTTCTTACTACCCCGACAGTACCATCCGGATCCCCGAACGTCCCCACTCTGCTCCAACATCTCTACGTGTCCCTACCCCTGAGTTATCTAGTTCCTCTCCTCGTCTACTCCTCTCACCAACCACCTGACCTCCACCTACTTCAATTTCCCCTCTAAGCCTTGAGGGCTATCATTTGCATACCCTAGCCACCCCAAAACCCGCCTACGTTTTCTCCCCCAACTCCCTTCCTTACCGTCACGCACTAGATCCGCGAGACCGGTACCTAACAATGAACGTCACCCGGAGACTGCACTTCGACTAGACGCAACCAGTTACCCCGAAGCCGAAGGGAGGGATAACATAGTTACTATTCGGGGGGTGAAGCTTCTGTGGGACAAACTTAAAAATGCTGGGTTTGCTTTTCTTGAAATACGGCGTCTCAACTAAGATGATTTAGATAATCTATTTGGCTCAGTTTGTGCCCACTGTGGTGCCAACTTTAATCCAACTGTACAGCAGTTTGAATCTTTCCTAAAAACCTGCATCGTTAGTGGGATGGCTTTCAGGAATATTCAGGGAAGCAACTGCGAGGAGGATGCAAAGCCTGCATACATTGTTGAATAATTTGCAGCAGTTTTTGCGAAACAGAGATGGTGTAGGCACTGATCTCCAGGTACCGTTAGAGAATAACATTCCCACAATCCTTCCCAAAACTGACACAAAGGAATCTGACCTCCTGGAGGGGTTTCAGAACTTTTCTGTTGTCTATGTCAGTGGTTCTATTGCTCGTAGGCTACTTTCTGATGACACTTGTGACAAATACAAATCTTGTCTTGTTTGCTCGGATCCAGATGAGTTCTTCTATATAGGTCTGTCTTTTAAAGAGTACTCAGACCACTCTCAATGTTTGACGTATCCATCTGTGCATCTTATGAAGGTTGTTACAGATGGTGCAAAGATATTAGAAGACATCCTGGATAAAGTAGGTCACCTGGCTGGAATGTTGCATCTGCCATCAGAAAAGGTGTCAGTTTTGACTGGCTTGGAGAAAGTTGTCTGGAACATCTAGTATCCAAGTCAGAAAGTATTGTGGAAAGTATGTGTAGAATATATTTACCCTGGTGGGGTAAGAAGAAGAATAGAGAGCTGGCCGAACCAGCTGATAGTATATTATATCGTGATATATATATATATGATGCTTGTATGTACGTACGTATTATATCGCGCAAAATGAACAGAATATAGTGATTGCTGTACGTTAAATCAATATATATTTAACTAAACAACTTAATAGGCTATTTGATTTAGCGTTTACTTCAAAACACCGGCTTGTAAAAAATTTAAATAATAAAACAATATACAATCAAATTTTAATAGAGATATTTTTTTTTATTATGAAAATATTTACACAAAATTATATAAATTAGTATTTACAGTTTAGTTAGAATATAATGTGTTAGTCTTAATAAGCAATCAAATTTGTAAATTGTGAACTAGACGTCATTTTGTGATGTTTTAAAAAGTATTTCACAATTGGACATTCAAGAGTATGGCTAATAGTTGGCAACATTGTATTTGATTCGCTTGTGTTTGATGTAGAAAATTCCGAATAATCATTTTGTTGGCCTGTATTGTACGTAAGAAAGCATGGCGATGTATTATCTAATGGACTGTAAAGAGGATAATTCAGTAGCAATTTGTGAGGAGAACGATATTATATTTGAGAACAAAACACCGGATGTTAATGATGAAGTTACATTCATGTGGCTCAATGAAAAATTATCAATGAGTATTTAGGGAAAGTGCTGGCAAAATCGTGTTAGTAAAATTAATATTATTATCTTAAAGAGCTTTTGGTTTGATTTTATTGAACTTTTACTTGCAGAACACTATCGGCCGATTTAAAGAAAAAGATATTTTGAAATTAATTTAGGCCTAGTTGCATTATTAATTATTAGCTTAGAGCGCGTTCTATAGTATGGAAACATATCTGCCAAATAATGATAAATTTTGTTTTATAATACTCAAACAGCACTCACCAAAAAATGTGGGTCTACTTCTATCAAAACAAATATCCAAAATTTCAAAGCCATAAATAAATGTTAGAATTGACCTTTCGAGTCATTTTCTATTAGGTAAATTCCTCATCCCTAATGACCGATCTACATCCAACATACCCGCATGTCGGACTTGCAATCGCAAACGCACTCGTATTTACGCTTCTCTAAAATACAAACTAAGACTGTCTACCATTAATCTCTATAATATAACTGGATGAACATTTGTGGCTGAAGTTTTTGGGCTGTCGGCTGCATAACGTTGTCTAAGAGAAAATGAAAATTTCGGGTATCTCTTTCTCTCTCCTACACCCATAGAAGGCAATGTGGCATTTTGACATCGTTCATTGATTTGATTGAATATATAAGATACATTAATGTGTGATTAGTTAAATAAAATAGATATATTAGTAAAAGCTTGTAAGATTATAACAAAGTTCTAAACTGGTTAGTTTTTTCTTTAAATAAGTTGATGTAGCCTAATATATACGATGATTTTTGAAGGAAGCTCGCTTGTAAGGCTTTATCTCGTACCAGAATCCTACCCTATAATTGTGTTTAGGTAGGATAAAAGACCTTCCAGAAGGAAATTTCTACTTCCGTTCTAAATGGCCGTTTATCTTACCAAAGTATCATATATATATTATAGTATTCTGGTACGAAATAAAGCCTTACAGATTGGGATTATCACTAAAATCAGGGTCTAGTAGATACCGTACTTCCTACAAGCCTATAACCTAGATTATCATTTGAACGTAAGACGTCTACACAAAGTATATCATTCAAACAAATGTAATACAGTTTTAAACTAACTGGTTTCATTATAGTTATTATACTTTCAAAAAATATGGTTTCTGAAAACAATATACAAGATATGAGCCAACTTTTTAAAAATAAATGGTAAAATAATAATACTTTATATAAGCCGATAACCTAAGTGTTAGTTTGAATGTATGGCAACTACACAAAGTTTGTCATTCAAACAAATTTAATCAAGTTTAAAGATACCTTATTCATTATATTTATCGAACTTCCAAAATAGTATGGTTTATGAAACCAATGCACAAGCTAGTAATCAACTTGAAATATAAGTGTAGTCTCGGCAGAATGTAAACAACATTGATGATAGCTACATATTTAAATTTGTTAAAGATTGTATTCGTATTTGTAGAGTATTACCTGTAAAACCGAATTATATATCCTTTAATGTAAATGTTTCTTCAGGAAATTGTAGTATAATACTTCACTATTTTCAAACAACAACACTTTTATTCATCAGAGACATGTTTTCGCATTAGAACATTGAAAGGAACTGTTAAATCTGTCCCCCCATCGTGTAGCAGACGATCAAATTGAACGTCACGCTTTTATCCTTGGCAATGTGTATGTATATGTCCATCCAGTTATATTATACAGATAAATGCTGTCTACAATGAAAATTCGTAAAATTTAATTTCAACCAATCATGCAAAGAGCATACAAACAGAAAATATGACTATAGAAGTCAAATTCATATTAATGTGTTCAAATAAGAAATGAATATTTTAGAAATATTTAAATGGTTAAATATATATGATTTTAATTTAGAATTTAAAAATTCTGTATTTATTTCTATACATATCCAACAATTGTTGTCCTAAACCAAATAACTATTCATATTATTTGATTTTAGTACTCTCTATCCATATTTGTGTCAGAGATTTGTGTCTTATTGGCTGAACGAAAGCCAACGCAATTATATAAATACAAAAGATAGACAATGTTCATCTCCCGACAAGCAGGTATGATTGTTCCGACATACGATTGTGCTTGCGTATGCTATTGTAGACAAACAATATGATTGCGAGTCCGACAAGTGGGTGCGACTCATGGGGTTGGCACTCATTAGGACGGCACTCATTAGGACAAGCTGATACCATTAAGTTAGTTTGAAGCTCGTTCACCAGGAGTAGCTTGAAATGACGTCACAAAGGTATGCGCATGCGTGGACTCAAACTCTATGAAAAATACGCCATTACTGTTTTTGTTAACACATTTGATCAACTAAACAGGAAACTTCTGATCAAATATATTCGTAGTTTATTTTAAATTGGGTTGAGCTATATTTTTTTTATATTACAACGTCTGGTTTATTTATTAAATAATGGGTTCAGCAACATTTTATTGAATCTTAAATAAGAATTGACGTGTTTAATAATCATGCCGCAAAATAAAATGTGCTTTGTTTCAAGTTTATGGTTTTATTTTGAAGAAAGTGACCTGGTTAAATTTACTTAAATATCATTTATTCATTATCATGCCTCGCAAGAAAAGTTGTTGTGTGCCAGGAAGTGAAGATCAATAATCAGACATGTGTTTCCTATATTATGCAACACCATTTACGATATTTGGTTGAAAAGAATATCGAATCCAAAATTATTTGGAGTGACAAAAGAGAAAGTGAATCGGAACTATATAATTTGTAGTAAGCATTTTATTGATGATTGCAAAAATGCAAATTCGAAGCGTCTAAAAATATACTCCTTGCCATCTTTACACCTTCCTGGTAATGCCGGAATCTAACTTAACGTAATGCCGGGATCACGATCAACTTTACGTTAACTTAACGCAACGTTCACTTAAAGTTAACTTACGTGTGTGTGATCACGATTCACGTAACTTAACGTAATAAATCGAGCCAAACATCTTCATTCTCGACTATGATCTGTGATTTGTACTATTTGTACAGTGATGATCTGTGAATCTTTACGTTTTTCAATCGATGTAATAAATATATATTACTAAACTTTTTTGATAAATCTAGCTTTCCTATTTTAATTAAATCATTTTGTTTCAATGGCTGATCACTAGAACTTATGCTAAAGAGTAAACATTGGTCATAATACTAACAAATGAGTTACTAAATAGCCCTGGTGACGTCACTCGCATAGTGATTGCTTGGCTAGAACACGTGATACCCTTCAAGTAACGTTCACTTAAAGTAAAAGACATCCCAGGACATCTCTTACGTTAAGTTAATTGCAAGTCAACGTTAAGTTAACTGCATCATGATCGCTTCCATTTAAACACATGAGGATGTCCTTTATGTTAAGACTCTGTTTCACGATACGATGAACTCAAAGTTGAAGTCTATGAAGAAAAAAATATCATCTCGGGGGCGGAGCCTAAATTGTGTAAACTGCTAGGGAAGCAGTAAAAGCTGTTTAGGTGGGGATCCTTGAGTGTCAATCATTCCCTAAATCTCACCCTTTGTACAAGTGAGGTGAGGAAGGTAGCCAGTCAGGTATTTATGAGTCATTATCTCCCCCAAGTAAAGGAAGAAAACACAGAAATAGCTTGATCTCAAGTGCAGATAAGCTTCTTGAGTTCCAACTCCCAACGTTCAGACCACACTGGATGCTAATA
>CABFWB010009654.1:0-12085 GCA_902151455.1 Timema bartmani
GTACTAATCGTACATCCTTACCGTGGAGACTCTTTCCATGTCCCGGTGAGATGAGGTGATGGTGATAGTGAGTGTGAGGGTGTGTAACCTGTAAAAACATTTAAACGTAACTTAAGCCTCACTAACCAAACCCTGGTGACCTTTGGGATGGTTTCCATTCAATAGCTTTCATTCGATAGTCACCCAAAGCAGTTTATTCGAATGAAATGAACTATCTATTCATTCTCAGCTGCTGATCGATAGTCAGCCTTACGTTCGTCATCATATACAATACAGTAGCTACAAAGCTGACTATTCAAAGCAATAAGGTATATTATCAATATCATTACTTCTTGTTTGTGCCATGCAATACAAACATACTTAAGGTGGGATGCTAGTGAGCGCGAGTTTAGTGCATTAATTTTGCAGTTTTTATGGCATAAACATTTTTTTGCCAAAATGAATCAAATATTTCTTCTATAGAAACATAGAGTTTAGCTTTCTGCACATGCTAATCTCAACAGTTATTAAATATCTGTCATGAGCATAGCCACATTTGGTGACAAACTTTTTAAATAAAGAGAAAAAGTTGTCATTAAATTCCAAGACACCTTTGACAGATATTCAACAACTGTTGAGATTAGCATGTGAAGAAAGCTAAACTCTATGTTTCTATAGAAGAAATATTTGATTCATTTTGGCAAAAAAATGTTTATGCTATAAAAACTTAAAAAAAATACTGTCTTAAGCTCACGCTCACAAGCACTCCATCTTAAAATAACACAAGATAAAGTAATATCTCCTGCTGTAGGAATAAAATATTCAAAATAGTACCTTTTATATAATTCAGCCTAACTTAACTACTACCTTATAAAAGCATTGATATGTTGTTTCTATGGTAGACATGTTTTAAAAAACATAGTTTTTTTTAACTAAAAGATTAAAATAATTTAAGTAGCCACATCAAATTATAAAATTTTATGATTAAAGTGATTTTATCATTCAATTTGAAAACACTAGTTATCTCTCTCTAATATAATTGGATGGACATCTATGGCTGAAATTTTCGTGCTATTGTCTGCAAACCTATGCGTGAGAGAGAAACTTTCGGGCACTTCTTTATCTCTTTTACACATAGAAAATCGATGAGACATTTGGACATAAGGTTCTAATTGTGAATTTAAAATATATCAGGGTATATTATATTTAATGTGATAAATGGGTTTCTAAAATGTCTAAATATCATAAATATGTACAATACCTATAATCTTGTGAATAATATAATATATATTTCTCGTAATTCCTAACCAACAACTGTTTCATTAACAAGCTGGCGTCATAAGAACGAGATCAAAGCCGGGTTTGTCTCGTCAACCTAGCATACGACCAAATTGAACTTAGACGCCACGGTTTGGTCAGTGGAAAATGGTGTGTTCATGTCATTAAAGTTTATTTTTTGACTGATTTATAATAATAGCCTTTTAAGAGCAACGCATATTTTACATAAGGATAGCAAGGAATGCATTCGAATTGTAAGACCGGCTAGCGATCATCAATACAAGGAAGAGCGTCGTACTGCTCCCCAAAAGTGGACCTTAAGAACACTAATATTTTGTGTAAATATTATAAGTAAAACATTCAAAGAATTAAGTTTTACTATCGATCAGCACCAACGCGAATTCATTTGAATGATTTCCAAACAATCGAATAGGTCGATAGTCTATTACTATCGTATTATTCGATAGTGCCCGTCACTACCCATTATGCAGTGGAGCCTGTTGGACACCACTCACGAGAGAATGGAGCCACTGCTCGGATGACGTCACAATCCAAACTGATGAGATCAGTTCACAGGAGACTATCAAATAACAGTAACAAGTCAGACAATACTTTGGAGTTTGGGCAAGTGGACAAAGACCTAAGTCTTGTCTGATTTTACAGTAAAGGTCAGAGCTCGAATCCCTGCTCGGTGTAGAGATAACTTTTCTCCTCATAATTAATCTCTATACTTTTATTCTAAGTAAATGTGAATTCTATTACTACATAAGTGTAAATATGTGAATAGCCTAGACGGATACTCGGACAAGAAATGGTATGAATTATTAACTTTTCACAATCTAAGGCTATATCTGCACACAGTTTTATTACTCCCACCAAATAGTAGCCAATAATCTATGTAACCTTAGTCTGCCCGGTAAGGTGACAAATATACCTTGCATTATTCCACTATTAATTTAAATTTGTTAAAAAATGACACGTTGACATGAGAATTGATCCAGGGTCCTCTGACTTAGTGCCACCGCAGGTTAGATTCTCATGTCCAGGTGTCATTTTTAAAATAATTTACACCTTGTGTGTTGATATTAATTATTCCACTATGATATGATTTACAAGATAGGATCATAGTTTAATCCGTTAAGGTAATACCTCTTAGGGTAGACGGAATGTTTCTGTTTAAAGCTTGTAGCGATTTTTTTTGACAGATGTTCCTTCAGTTATTACTAAATGATTTTTATAAAAAAAATGAATGAAGAAACAAACGAAAGTTTATAATTTTTTTTGACTGCAGCTTATGTAGTTCTATCAAACCAAGTTTAATTTTAATATAAAAGTATTCGAAGATTAATATATTAGAGTATAGAAAATTTCAATAACAAAAGCCGCAATCTATATAATTATAATTCAAGTAAGTTGGTGAAAGTGTAGACGATATTGAGACAGAATTATTGACGTGATAAACCAGTGGTTGATGCCTCTAAAAATGGTTTTTAGCTGTAAATTTGCAACAGAAAAAAATCTGTACTGTGACAAGCAGGAAAGCTTACCTTGGAGATTTTTCGCCTGGGTACAGCTCGTTAATACTAACAAAATTGTATTAAGGCGGCCACCTCGGTCAGCGAGAAAGTATCAATCGTTGTCATGCTACAAGTTTTTTTGGAACTACTTCTCTATTTTATCCAAGCTTATACTCCCTTTAACCCTTCACCTAAAACTACGCTTTGTCATGTCAATAAGAAAGAGAGGAAAGAAAACTAGAAAACTTCTTGTTTCAAGGTAAAGCGGAAGGATCGCTGCTAGTGCTCAACTATCTTAAAATTTATGTTGTACCTAAAAAAAAATACTTTACTTGTTAGAGTAATGTTAAATCTAGAACCCCTTTTCACTAATCCTAGTTTCATAGCTCAGCAAATACGTTATAAATACGCTGAAAATGAGCTATTATCACATTTACACTTTTTTTTTCTATTTATTAAACTCAAACTAAGGGGTTGTTAAGGATAAAGAGCCCTGTTAGAATATCTCAAATTTATTTTGAAGAGAGCCATATTTTTAAATAACGCATCATAGAATTAGAGCTCACGTCATAGCTGAACTACTGCGCAGAAATTTTTCAGTTACCGAGGCAGCCCTCTTAATGTAATATTTATATATATTTTTTCAAATCGCTGTTTTTTGGTGTTAACTACTTTTTTCTTTAAAATGTCAGCAACAAAAAAAAAACAAGAGAAAAACAGATAATCACAAAACAACTCTTTCAATTCAGTTATAGCTCAACTTAAAAGTACAAACAACTTTATTTCTGTTTGATAACTTCTTTATTTGCAAAAAAAAAAGTCTTCTGTTACTGAAGACGCCTCAATTCCTAAAAGTTCTCTAGCGGTGTTAAATACAAGAACCACTTAGATATGAATAAGAACTTTCCTGCGAGAGAAAATGGATAAAAAGTTGAGAGTAAAGGCGTACATTTTAACTCATAGTCTCTCCGGTATGGCGCTAAAATCGCGAGAGCTCTTTTGTTCGTCCATCCGTTCTAACTGTCGGTAACCGTTCTTCCTACTTTACCGACCACCAAACACAACAAGGCCCAAAACTTTCTTTCTTTCTCTTTACTTAGCTCGCTTTTCTTTAACAAATTGGTTTTCAACTTCTTGGTTGGTTCCCACTTGGTCTCAAACAACTTTTTACATTACAGCTGAGATGGGATTGAGTATTGTCTCATTTAACAAGAAGACCTTGAGTGTTGTTCTAATTGCTTTTAAACCCGCCTCGGTGGCGTAGTTGGCTAACGCGCTAGTCGTGTTGAGCTCGACCTCGAGGACAGGGAGATCGTGGTTCGAATCTCGGTTGGGTGAACTGGGGGTGGTTTTTCATAAATGGTTTTTCACTCTCCCTCCACGCAAATGTGGCTTCACTTCCTCTAAATTCAACCCTCCCAATTCCTAATCCATTAACGTAATTAGCACTTAAGCGTATAGCCCGAAAGGGTAGTAAGACGCTGTGCTAAATAAATAAAAAAATCGTTTTTAAGGAGGACTGCCATATGCATACATGCTGCTTGAGTACCTATACATTGATTTTCTTACGAATGGACATTTGGAGCACCTTTAAAAAATACATAGTTTTTTGCTCTTAGCATTGATAGCATCTTACTAAATTATAATTATTATTTTATAGGTACAGTTAATGGTGTCAATCAAAAGTAATACCTGCTGATAACATTACTTGACTTCCGAACACGTGAAAGTTCTTTTTAGCACTGTGTCATACTGATTACTTTAACATGTTTAAAGGTGAATTAGATAAGAGAGGATTGATTCTATTATTGAGTTGAGACTAGATTATCTTGTTGATTAACAAGTTACGATCCGTTTCAGTGGATGAATGTTCAGGCAGGGATGGTAAAACTTTTCCAACCACTGTGCAATTTAACGACTAACTGAATTTTGAACTAGAATATGGTGCTACCACTTATTTGCGTTTATTAATGAATATTTAAAAATAAAAAATTATTGGATATTATTAAATGTAATGAATTACTCATCAAATTGAAAATATTTGAGTAATGTTTAAAGAATGAAAGTTCAATAAATTGTCAAAGTGAGTGTTTTAGACCATATTAATTTAAATAACTTAAGGTAAAAACATTGAAAGTAGCACATCAGTGATAAAAAGACAGTAAACTGATATATGTGTTATTATAAAAAAATAGGGCCTATATAATCAGCTTCTTCATATTAGTTTTAAAGATGTTGCTAGTCAAGATGGTTATAATCGGTTCATAACGTGTTGTCTTCAACAGAACACAAGATGCACTTAAGTACGAGCCAAGAATATTTCCAAACAGTTGACTTTGAATTAAGTTCAATGAGACACGACAGTGAATGACATGGCAATGACAGGGCTGTCGAAATATTATTTACTCGCTTCAAAAAACTATACCACGTTGGGAAAGGTTTTATTTTATGTTGATTTTTTCACATTGGCGTGGCACCCAGTGGCACGCGTTCCAGAGTGTTACCATCACTGGTCCAAGGTCACTCTTGCAAGAGACTGGATGGGAAGTTGGTGGGTTCAAATCCCAGTAGGGTGGTATTCCCTAAATGTTTTTACACTCTACCGCCAAGCAAATGCAGGTACACTGCTTCTAAATCCAACCTTATTCATCCTTAACCCATTATATAGTCTATTTAGTAAATAAGTTTATAGCCAGAACAGGTAGTAAGACGCACTGCAAAAAAAAAAAAAAGCACTGTGCCACTTCAAGTAGTGAAATTATGTAGTTTTTCAAAAAAGTATAAACAAATGACTCTGCGATTGTAAAAAAAAATCAATATGATGTGAATGGCACACATCGAAATTTACATTAAAAACAATATTCATTAAATAGTGTANAAAAAAGCACTGTGCCACTTCAAGTAGTGAAATTATGTAGTTTTTCAAAAAAGTATAAACAAATGACTCTGCGATTGTAAAAAAAAATCAATATGATGTGAATGGCACACATCGAAATTTACATTAAAAACAATATTCATTAAATAGTGTAAAAAGCTCTTTGATACTGGTTTTATCTATTACAACAGGAAATCTACGGTGATTTAAAATGCTCAAATTGATAAACATTCAATTATTTAAAATTAAAATTATGTAACATTTTACATCACTTTAATAGTGTGGGTATCTAAACGTTGTTTCACAATAATTTAAACGCAGAATATTACTAACAACTCATGTGTAGTTATTTAAATGAGCTAACGACCATCAGGGAAATTCTGATGCATATTTTCAAAATCCCTCCTCCTCCTCAGAAAATTCCTTTTGTATCATTAAGTAACTGATTATCATCAGTAATCTGCGCCGGTAGTCACGCAGTCCAAGGCGCTAAGCTCACCAGATAAAGGATTGTTTATGACGAAGTGGTCAAGGTTTCATGTGCACAGTACTTTATTTTCCATATAATCATTATCATCAACTGTTTCCAGCCTGTGGCCGGGTCAGTTCGTAAAATGCCTCTATCTTCCTCTATCCTTTCACCACTCTTCCTCCTTTAATTTCTTCAATTTTACTCCTCTCACTTGAACACTTTCTCTTACCTGCTCCTTCCATCACTTTCTTGGCATTCCCTGCGGTCTTTTTCTTACATACTTCATTTCCAACATTTTCATCGGCATCCTCTTATTTTTCCATCCTCATTATATACCCATACCATCTCAGTCTTGCTTCCTCTATTCTTTCATGTATTCCCTGTACCCTCATTCTTTCCCGGATGACTTCATTCCTAATCTTGTTTTTCCTCGTGACAACTAACAAGCTCCTCACAAACTTTATTCACACGGCCTACAGTCTGCCAGTCTCTCTTACATTCAATGCCCAAGTTTCTGCTACATCTGTGACAGTGGGTACAAAGTACGCCCTGTTTTACATATAATATGATATTTTAGTATAATTTACAATCTCATGTCCATTTTAATGTGGTTTAGCTTCTCCTAATCTACCTTCTTCTTACATTCTTTGTATTAAACCATTGATAGCCTTTTACAACAGTAACAACAACAACAACAACAATTACTACTACTACTACTACTACTACTACTACTACTACTACTACTACTACTACTACTACTACTACTACTACTACAGGTTCAATGAAATAATAATACTACTGAGACTAAATATGACAAATAAGCTATGAAAATGACTCAAGATTGGTTTTTTGGATATTAAATAAAACTTATTGTAATACATTTAGTATTGGAATCTTATGTTGTAAAAATAGATTTAAAAGAATGAAATGTATTTATTATATATTTATACTATTACATGTAACCCGCCTCGGTGGCGTAGTTATAGCTAACGCGCTAGTTTCGTGTTGAGCGAGACTGCAATGGACGGGGAGATTGAGGTTCGAATCTCGCTCAGGTGAACTGGAGGAGGGTGGTTTTCCCCCAAATTGGTTTTCCACTCTTCCTCCACGTAAATGCGGGTTCACTTCCTCTAAATTTAACCTTACCAATTCCTAATCTATTAGCGAATTTAGTACTTAAGCGTAGGTATATAACCTTAACGGGTAGTAAGACGCGGTGCTAAAATAAAAATATTACATGTATGTACGACATTTATGGTGAGGAAATAGCTGGCAAGCACATTTTGCTCAGTTGGACCATGTTTAGTGAATAAATATGTACTCCTAATTTAAAACTACTACTGCTACTGCTGCTTCTACTGCTACTGCTTCTACTGCTACTGCTGCTACTACTGCTACTACTACGAATAATAATAATAATATTGATCGATAATATTGGAACTAAGATGCACCAACTGTGTTAAGGTTTTTATGCTTAGACTAACATTGCTAGGTAAATAAAGCAAGAATTAATTAAAAATGAAAACCCCTCATTCGGTCGAATGTCACAGACTAAATAAACACCTTGTTTAAATAATGGGACGGAACAATTTCTCTCACTTCTTCGGTTACACTTTCCAACGTGTGTAGGTATAAAATGGGTCATTCGATGGAGGGGGGAAATGTTTCAGAGCACCTTCCTCCTGTATGTTCCTCACACATATATTTATCATGAGAATGCCGTTCTGGTGCTTCAAATCCACAAAAATAATTCTCAACTAAATTGTAGTTTTCTGTTATAGTTATAACAACAAACGACTGCCTTTGTATGAGGAAAGTTAGATCTAATTCAACTTAATAAAGGAACTTCAACACTTTCGGCGAAACGTTTCTGAAAAGATGATAATGTTACATTTTCCCTTATATTTTTTAAAAATTATTCAGCTCAAACTGTAGGTTTATATATGAATCAGATAGCCTTGTTGGTATCATTCAACTTCATTTTGAAATTATAATGATATCGGCCTCACGATTGGGTGCCAATTATATTGGTATCTGCCCAACGATTGTGCGCCAATTATATTGGTATCTGCCCCACGATTGGGCGCCAATTATAGTGATATCTGCTCCACGATTGTGCACCAATTATAGTTATATCTGTCCCACGATTGGGTGCAAATTATATTGATATCATCCCCGCGATTGGGCGCCAATTATATTGGTATCTGCCCCACGATTGGGCGACAATTATAGTGATATCTGCTCCACGATTGGGCACCAATTATAGTTATAACCTTCCCACGATTGGGTGCAAATTATATTGATATCTTTCCCACGATTGGGCACCAATTATATTGATATCTGCCCCACGATTGGGTGCCAATTATAGTAATATCTTCTCCACGATTGGGCACCAATTATAGTAATATCTGCCCCATGATTGGGTGCAAATTATATTGATATCTTTCCCACGATTGGGCACCAATTATATTGATATCTGCCCCATGATTGGGTGCAAATTATATTGATATCTTCCCCACGATTGGGTGCAAATTATATTGATATCTGCCCCACGATTGGGAACCAATTATAGTTATACCGGTTTTTATTGGTGATGCTGATGCGGATTATAATAATGTAGACCCATGTATGCCTTACAGTTGAGCAGTAAGTATAACAATACAAGGGTTCTATGATGACGATTCGTGCATACCCATCTGTGCACTTTCACACGGTTGTGATCTAATTATATGTAATTCTTATTCTTATGACATGAGTAAAACTTTTAATGTTGCACACGATTTATTTAGATGATTACACTTTTCGGTACTGTAAATTTTATATTAAAGTGATACAGCTTTTGTTAAATTACGAACTGACGCGGAGAGACAGAGCTAATGTAGTTCAAAATTATATTTTCTGTCTGAAAATTACTATGTTTCGTGTTATATCACTAGTTTTTCTGTGTGGATCTATACGCACAAACTGCCTATATATGACCTACCCCTTGCTTCTTGGACCCCTTGTTACCAGTGTTAAAACCAACTAATGGGAGAACTCCTGGCAGCCTGAAGTTGTGAAGGCGAGCTTCCTATTGGGTAAAGGTAACCAACTCATCCATCACCTGATTTTCAAGTATAACGGAGTTTTTTCTAAAGAAAGAAAGTTTTAAAACGTAGTCAATTGAAATTATTTCTGAAAACGCGTGATTTTCCATGGATGAAGTGTTAAAAGGAAATTTTACATACAGTTCTTTAAAGAAAAATACACTTCATCAAGGACTTTTTGAATAAATGAGAGGGGTCCTAACAGTATCATTACAAAATAACATACAATTCAAATATTGCGGGACATTTGAACGTCTGCAATGCGTTTCAACTTTTCAAAAGGTGGCCACCTTCTACTTATATCGGGGCTTTTGAAGAATGAAGAATGTATTATTTTGTAAACAGTGTATATACAATATATATTATATATTAGGCTAATTATATATTATATATAATCCATACAATATATATTAGGCCTATATTATAAACATAATACAGATTAATATATTACATAATATAAAATATATATTTTATTAATTGATATAAATTTATATGTTATATTATATACATATTATATAGATATAATATATCCATAGTTCAGATTAATATACTATATAATATAAATATATATTTTATAAATTGATATAAATTGTACATTATATAGATATATTATATACATAATTCAGATTAATAAAATAAGCTTATATAATATAACATTTATATTTGATAAATTGATATAAATTGTAGATGATATTATATAATATTATATAGATATAATATTTACAAAATTCAGATTAGTATAATATATAATATAAACAATATATTTTATTAATTGATATAAATTGTAGATCATATTATATAATATTATATAGACACAATATATACATAATTCAGATAAATATAATATATAATATAAAATATATATTTTATTAATTGATATAAATTGTATTTTTATATAATATATATATACTATATATATGCTAAATTCTTCCTTTATAAATATCTAACTGAATACAAAAGAACAGCATTCCAATCGGTTAAGCAGTTCCAGAGCTCTTAGGTAACAAACTGACTTACAAAAAATCATACAGTACAGACCTACCTACACTGTTTTATAAGTAGACATTTTTATTCCAATCTTTAAAAGAGCAATTATATCATGTTGTTTTTTTATACCGTAAACTCGTAAACCAGAAAACCCAATACTTGAAATGAAACCTTAAAAATAAATATTGTATGGTTAGTTTGTTAATTCATTAGTGTTTTTTAATTCAGCTTTCCATAAGTAAAATTGACAAATTTTTTTTTCGAGTTTAGTTGTGATTGCCGCTACATGTGCGGAATATAATAACTAATCATATATACATTCATAGATAGCTATTCACAGTATGGAATAATCTGAAAAAGAAGAGCCTTGCTTTATGTTTAAAGTAAAATGTGCGTAGAAGTGCAAAATATAACATGTGATGTTTTGAAGTATAAATTGGAAGAGCTAAAAAAAAAAGAATCTGCCCTAACTACCGCCCTGAGAGTATGCAACTCCTCAGATACTTTCAGTATTGCGTGTTGCAGATATTTAACTGCGCAGGCGCTACCAAGAAACAACACGACAAAGCCATAAAAAAAAGTCAACATGTGCGTTATATTTTATGTTATTACAATATCATCATATACTTACTTATCCGTCCTCCTGGGTCATCATCATTATCATCATCATCATCATCATCATCATCATCATCATCATCATCATTAGGATTAAATCTTGCGATTGGTTTGCTACAGCTCTCCACTTTTGACTATCCTGAGCCAAATATTTTACATCCATGTATCTTGTTCTGCCAGAATCGTCCGCTATCTATGTCTTTTTAAGTTAAGTTAGTAACAGATTGATAAACATTATTTTCACAATAATCAACTCCATGATCTTCTGTAACAAATGAGCATCTTAAATAAGCTTCACTTTTTAGTAAATAGTTTTTACCATAGTATTTTGTTTTTGTTAAAATTCTCAGTGTGTTTGGAGTTTGTGTAACTAAGCAATTGTTTGACCAAAATAAATCAAATATTGATTCAGTACAAACCTAAAGCTTGATTGTTTTCACACGGTAATATAAACACTTCTTGAATATCTGTCAAGTGTGCCCTAGAATTTGATGAAAACTTTTTCCTCTTCATTTAAAACGTTTCTCATCTAATGCCGCTATGCTCATAACAGATATTCAGGAACTGTTGATATCAAAATGTGAAGAAAATTAAACTCTATGGTTATACTGGAGCCATATTTTTTTTATTTTGTCCGAAAAATGTTTTTTTTATAATTGCTGCAAAAACACTGGCCTTTTCTCGATTACGTGCATCCTTCCTTGCCTAAGGACATAAGGATAAGTTTTAAGAAAAATCAAAAACATTCACCTGAGAGAAGGATGGAAAACTACTTGTAAAAAAAACCATCCAAATAACATGGTCAAAATCTAGTCGTATCTGTATTTAGAATTATTAGTACCTAAAAATTGACAGTATAAACTAAATCGAAACACTACGTTTTAAGGATTTTTATCAAACCAAATAGGGTTACAATTAATTTTAGTTTAGAACTTTAGGTAATAATTTTATAAAGAAAAATTAAACAATAATTAAATTAACACTGCTAATTAATAGTTAATTCACGTATGATCAATCACTTAAGATGAATACAGGAGAACGTAATCCATTACATCTGCGCTGAACAGCAACAGTAAAGAAGGGCGTTGTTTAGTAAATCTTCATAACGTCGTCTCATGAATACTGAGAGGCTTGGGGCCACAAGCCGAATAATGCACCACGTTCCCAGGTTGCGTGGGGGCTAATTTAGGAGCCACGTACTGCCAGATAACTAGGTGCTTACTAGGTCTTACACTGTCCTAAACATAGCATGACACATGGTAGATTGGGGCTAATT
>CABFWB010009655.1:0-12085 GCA_902151455.1 Timema bartmani
ATTCCTCATTGGCCCGTTTTCAAGAAGTCTCGTGAGTTATAATTAATATTGGCATGGGGAGAGTTGGCTCCGCGTTGCTGGGTTTTATTGCTTCACAGGAGTCATACCACTCGTTCGGGATACACGAATATTCACGCCAATGGCCTAGAGAGGTTGGATTTAGAGGAAATGTAGCGGCATTTGTGTGTGGACGGAGTAGGAAACTACCCTCTTCGCTGGTTGAATGGTATAAGGCGTAATTCTTGCAATAGACTAGACTTGTAATGACGGGGTTTGAACCCCGGTAGAGTGTAATTAGGATGGTGTTTCTTGAATGGCTTACCACTTTCTTTCCTCGCTAATGCGAATACATTTCCCCTAACATTCAACCTTCCTAATCCCTAACACACTATTGTAATTATTATATGATCATATAACCTTAACAGGTAGTAAAACCTGATGATAGGGAAATAAATCATATTTTTAGCCTTCATCCGCAGGTCAACAACACGTGTTTTCCAGTACAGTCCCAATTTTCTTAAGAAAGATTTTTTTTTTTATAAAAATACAAAATTTTTATGCCATCAAAATTGATAAAATTTTACCGTATTACTAGTGTTATTTTGATAAATATTGTTAATATTTTTATCAAAACTGACAGTTTATGATCACATGACTTGACGTATGAATACGTGAAAATTAATCTAGTAACGTTTACAATTGATAGTTATCGCCTCTTTCAATAAAAATTGGACTAAGTGACGTCACACTTTTCTCAAGTAATTTGTATGTACGAATCAGTCTCCACGCTCCATGCAGTATGGATGAGGTGGTTGACATCGGATATTTGAATATTACGTCAGAGAGAGAGAGAGAGACATACTCAACCTTTTCTTGAGTATCTTCTTAGTTTGGTTAGTTTTTTAATATACAGGGTGTCTCATTATCATTATTATTATCACCGTGTCTTACTACCAGTTCGGGTTATACGCACTTACACTAATGTGTAATGGTAGGGTGACTGTGTACGCACTTACACTAATGTGTAGGATGATTGTGAGATGAAATGGAGGACCTACAGTATAACGTGGGATCCGAACCACGGTGGAGGCCTGGCATTCCTCACATTCACAAGTTGTGATTAATGCACGTCTTGTCAGAGGTGGAAGGAAGGGTTTGGCAATCAGATAAATTTGTGCCGGGACCGAGGATTGAACCCCGGACCCCCAGCACAGTGTCTCATAATCTGTGGCTGCTTAACAGCACCTAGTATGACACCTTAGCTCAGTCAGTAGCATGTCTGTGTACTGAGCTAAGCGACCCAGGTTCATTTCCTGTCACGGCCGATAAATGTATAATTTGTGAAATGTGGGTTTTCTCTTTCACAATGATGAATTAACGGCCGGAGGCAAGATGTTGTGTCTGCTCTAGATTTAAGTTAGTTTATAGGTCGTGTGCTGACATAATGAGTCAGTTTGGAAATTGTAAAATGTATACCTCAAATAAAATGAAATGAACCTTATATAAAAAGTGCTCAAAATTACCACTTTTGGCCTGAATGCAAGCATTGGAGTGCAATGTATTCTGAAAGATTGCGGCATTCTACGACACAATGACTTCAATGCTTGCATTCAGTCAGAAGATGGACATTTTGACCACTTACTATAATGTTAATCAGTCCACATTACTGGAAATAAGGTAAAATTGCGTTTTTATCATTGTTTTAGCATCTCCTGTCCACTGCTGAATTTGGTACAACATTTTATAGTACATCCTGTATATAATATTTTGTTTTATCAATCATGATTCTCAATAACCAGGCTAAATAGCATCGGTCTGTTCATGTCATTTCCTTACCAATATTTCAAGTACACAATCTTGCTCTTTAGCAAACGGGGCTTAACAAACAAACTTACGTACATTTTGAAACCATGATTCGGTGTTCGAATGTTTTAAGGCGTTACTAACTTTTGCAATAGACTAAACTGTTCATGACCTGAGAGATCGGGGCTCGAATCCCAATTGGTTGAGTTGAGGGTGGTTTTTCCTGATTGGTTTTTCACTCGCCATCCACACTAATTTGGGCACACTTCCTTTAAATTTTACTTGTCTCATTCCTAACATATTACTATGGTGAGTATATTTGAGTACAATCTGAACAGGTATTAAGATGCGGTGCTAGAAAATTATGTTTAAATAATGACTTAACATATGTACTAAGGTATATGAGAAGGTTATTTATTTAAAGTAAGTGCACCGGCATTATCAAATAATGGCAGAGCTATAGTTATATATTTTGTTTGTATAAAAACCCCAAGTTTACTCGGCCAAAGATTCTAATTCTGACCTAACAGTCACCGTCAATTAAAAATAAAATTGGTTTTATAAATTTTAATCGGTGAATTTTTCCAGTAAACATTTCAGATCATCGAATGCCAGGGAATTGGTTGTATTCGTTAAGGCTTCAATTCTAATATGTAAGTATTAAGGTGAGAGTAAAAAGGACGCGAGTTAGGGTCATTGTTTTATTTCTTATATAAAAAACTTGTTTTGGCCAAAATGAATCAAATGTTTCTCCAGTACAAACCTGGAGTTTAATTTTATTCACACGGTGATATCAACAGTGTTTTTGAATGTCTGTCATGAGGCATAGCAGCATTAGATGACAAACTTTTTAAATTAATAGAAAAAGTTGTCATTAAATTCCAGGACACCCTTAAAATACATTCAACATCTGTTGATATCACCATTTTAAGACAATTAAACTGTTTGTTTGTACTGGAGAAACATTTTATTTATTTTCACTAAAAATACTTTCCTTAGCTCGTGTTACCTACTCTCCTACCTTAACGTATAGTCTACATTCTACGACATACATGAAATTAGTGAAACTTTCAACCATCAAGCGCTGTAGTCGATACGTGATTGTGAGAAGAGAACTGTGATCTCAATCATTGCTTTATTGTAGCTCATTCTATAATTTGAGAATCAAATAGCCAAATCTATTGTTTATGCTTTTAGTGAGGATTACTCCATCTAGATATTATATTCAGAAAATTGAAAAATGACACCTGGACAAGGGAATCGAACCCGGGACCTTTGGCTTAGTACGACAATTCTCTACCCATTGAGCTATCCAGGAATCGTCCCGCGCCCAGGATCATTCTTCACTCATATTTTAAAGACAGAGTCTATGATGGACGTGCGGAAATCTTCGGCTACAAATGTGTGATTTTATTAAGATAACGAGCTATCAGATAACGCAGCCACCTTCAACACGTCACTGGCATTGGTGTACTAAGCCAAAGGTCCCGGGTTCGATTCTCGTGTCCAGGTGTCATTTTTCAATTCTCAGAATATAATTCTATAATGTTTCTGGTGTTAACGTCCTCTAGATATCTCGACTACCTTCGTCTATACAATCAGTTGAAAAAATTGGCCGGAGAGAAATTAAAGGGAAATTATTCATTTCGCTAAAGTTATGAAAATCCAGCCTAATTCAAGCCTGACGTCTAAGGCTGCGTGACCACCACTGTAGATGACACAGAGACAAGGGTCCCGACTGAAAGTCCAGAGACTGTCAGGAAGTCACTGGGGAAATTGTCCGCATCCATTTTAGTACGTTTGTCTCTTTAAGGGGTATCTTTCTACCCCCCCCCCCCCCCCNNNCCCCCCCCCCCCCCCACATTGTGGGTGTCACAGTTTATCACGGGCAGGTCACCCTACCGCCTCTCAAGGCGTCGAGCAAGTGCTATACGGGTCCCATATAGTGCAGGCGGCCCACCAATCAACACAAGTGCTGGAGAGACCTTCCTACCATTTTCATGACAATGGTCCCTACGTTTTCTAAACATGGACTTGCTCTATATATTTTAGTGACACCCATTACTCTTCTCTCGTTCCATCCTTAACACTTTCAACAAAGAGTCGGCGTGAAGAGTGGGGATACGGGGGTTATACACTTCATCATACATGGCTTGGATCTGACGTCATTTCCTGTTTACCATCAAAGACATTTCAGCTCTAAGAAGTTCGTTCTCCCTCCCCCCCGGTCTCATCAGTAGACCTTTGTTTGGTTCTTGCAAAAAAAGTTTTTAGTTAATTTATTTATTCTATTGTGTATTATGATTATTATATTCGATTTAAGTCAAGAGGGTTGTAAAGGTCGCTATGAGAAGCAAAGTCGAAGCCAAAGTTACAAAGTTAGGGTTTTTGGTTTTTTCGCGTAACATTACTTTTAATTTTTAAATACCAGCCGTTTGGTATGGTGGTCAGTGCACTTGGATACGAGCTTAGAGGTCCCGAGTTCGATTCCCGGCTGGTATCTTAGGTATTTCCCGAAAGGGGAACTACCCCGGAGGTAATCAGGGTTTGGTTTGTTAGGTGTAAGTGTTTCCACTAGTTCCACCCCCTCATACTCACTACCATACTCACTATCACCCTCATACTCACTATCACCCTCATACTTAACATCACCCTCATACTTAACATCACCATCATACTCACTATCACCCTCATACTCACTATCACCCTCATACTCACTATCACCGTCATACTCACTATCACCCTCATACTCACTATCACCCTCATACTCACTATCACCCTCATACTCACTATTATCATCATACTCTCTATCAACATCATACTCACTACCATCACCATCATACTCACTATCACCCTCATACTCACTATTATCATCATACTCTCTATCAACATCATCTCATCTCGTCAGAACATGGAAAGAGCCTCCACGGAAAGGATGTTCTATTAGTACATTCAGGGATCCGGCGTCCCCTGGACAACAGTACATTAATACTGGATGATATTTACACTATTGAGCTACAAATGATGTAGCCCGCATGCTCAGTACTATATTTTTTTAAATTATCTATTAAGTGCAGCTTGGAAAATAGGAAGGGTCACAGGAAAAAACAAAGTCCAATATTCTATGTTCTCCTTTAATGATTTATTTGAATTTATCTCTGCTTATGTTATAGATGTCATTTAATCCCTAGTCGTTATTAAAATATTGTTTAGTAGATGTTTGAATAAATGATTATTTATCAAAATGTCATATTTAGTGAGACATTTCAAAAATATTCATAATATATCAAAGTTTTATTTTTCCATTGAAATGTTTCGAAGATGCGAAGGTTATTGTGGGTTTTGAGCTCGAACTGAAGGATATTTTACCTTCAACTGTGACATTTACTCACTAAGTCTAAATGAAGTAACAAGATTTGAGCACCAATTGAATGGATTTTAATATTCTATTAATATTAGTTATTAATTAGCTACTAAATAAAACTGCAAAGTTAAAAAAAAAACTAGTTTGCTACTTTTGAAAAAGCTATTTTAGTAATGTATTTTATTCATACAGCCTTTATCTGTTGGTATTTTTTTTTTAAATTTCAGATACATTTAAATTGATTTATTAATCTAATAAAAAGTCTACAGTGACATTTTGTATATTTAAACATAATCTGTATTTAAGAGTAATAATTCCTTACATATGTATTTTTAAAATTAAATTGTTTGAATCGATTTAGGCCCAAAATTACAGATTTCTTTTAGCCTTTAATTTATTAGGCTAATATATATATATAGTATATTATTGTTATTTTTATCAATATTTCCACAGCGTCTTATAGCTCGTCAGTCAACGTCACACGCATTTTAATTACTCCCATAATATAGTTATGAAAAGAAAGAGTTTAAAGGAAAAGTACCCAGATTTGCACGAAGAGAGAATGAGAAGACTTTTAAGAAAAAAATAACACTCTAGTGGGATTTAAGCCCTCATGTTTCCATCTCAATAAGTCAAGATTAGTCTAACATTTAATTTCGCGGGATTATCCATACTGATAATTTCAAAATCACAGGTAGATATATTGCTTTTTGGAAGTTCTATAAATCGTGAGTTTTTTTGTGTGCATGTTTAGAATATACGTAGTTGAACTTAGATTTTATATTGTGAAAATCCATTAAAATTATATCAAAAAAATAATTTATCTTAGCTATTTATTTGAGGTATTTAACGTTTACTTTCTGAACAAACTGATTATATCAACACACAATAATTTCTATGAGTGAGAATGAAACGACCCACCAATTTTACCGGGAAAGGTATTTTCACATATATTCTAGGGTTCTTCAACATGCCACAATCGACATGGGGAACGATGGTTTTACTTCCCCTCCGAAGGAAGTTGTGCTACGGATTTTTATCACTCAAGAAAAATCCGTCAACCCCGGCTGGGTTTGAACCAACAATCATCGGGTCCTGAGGTGAACACTTAACCTCAAGACTACCAACATCGACAAAAAAAATCACTTCAAAACAAGTCAAACGCTGTTAGATGCAATACATTCCAAACTTAAAAGGTTCACCTTAGGTTTGTTACATTTCTTTTCAAGGATTATTGTTGTTAAATTGTTGCTGGTTTAAGGTCTCAAATAATTAAATTCTCTCTATAAAGTAATGTTTTACTGAACACACCCAACCAAGACAATTAAAAAAAAAAATTCGTTTCAAAATATATAACGTCTGATTATGTTGACAAGTATGTTATAAATACCCGCCTCGGTGGCGTAGTTGGCTAACGCGCTAGTCGTGTTGAGCCCGACTGCCGAGGACGGGGAGATCGAGGTTCGAATCTCGATCGGGTGAACTGGGGGTGGTTTTTCCTAAATGGTTTTATACTCTCCCTCCACGCAAATGCGGGTTCACTTTCTCTAAATTCAACCTTCCCAATTACTAATCCATTAGCGTAATTAGTACTTAAGCGTATAACCCGAACGGGTAGTAAGACGCGGTGCTAAATAAATGTTATAAATATTACACAAACAGTATATCTAATGATTCTATTGATTTCAATTATTATTCTTAAAGGAAACTGATTCATCTACTAAAACTACCAGGGATTTTAATATAACTTATATTCTTTAAATTCACCATTTAAGTCGATTTTGTATTATGCTACATTTATTAAGACAAATGATTGAACCCAAAAGCTTTAGCTTTTGTGTATATGATATATTTATTACAACTCATAAGCTCAGGCTCAGCCTTAAGCTATAAGTAAATAAAGTACCTGAGTACGGGAACGATCCCTGGATAGCTCAGGGTTAGAGTAATGAAGTGCTAATCCAAAGCTCTCGGGTTAGATTCCCGTATTCAAGTGCTATTTTTCAACTAATTTAAATGAATAAATATCGACAGTGCCGTGATTAAAATGATTTGCAACCTGTATATTGATATTAATCGAAATTTCTCTTAAGTTACAGAAATGCACCGGCATATACGTGCGGGACTAATAAACCATTATTTAGGGAAAACCACCATTCATACGTCCAGCTGGGATTCGAACCTCATCCTTTTCGTTATTGGCTATCCAATTTAAAAAAACAAATATAGGTTTTTATTATTTGAGTGGGCGTATTATTATTATTATTATTATTATTATTATTAGCATCGCGTCTTACTACCCATTCGGGTTATACGCACTTACCCTAATGTGTAATGGTAGGGTGATTGTGAGATGAAATGGAGGACCTACAGTTTAACGTGGAATCCGAACCATGGTGGAGGACTGGCACTCCACACATTCACAGGTTGTGATTAATACACGTCCTGTCAGAGGTGAAGGAAGGGTTTGGCAATCAGATGAATCTGTGCCGGGACCGAGGATTGAACCCCGGACTCTCAGCACAGAAGTCTGACACCTTACCCCTAGACCACCAGGTCACCTCATTGAGTGGGCGTAGATCATACATAAATGTTAAGTACATGTTTTTGGGAAAACGCTCAGTTTTCTCAATGTCAAAAATATATATTTGAAAGAGTTGTTTAACGTGTTACAAATTATTTAAGTTCAAAAATCCCCTGCTTAAAAATAGCTTATATTTAATAAGTGTATAGTTTAAATAGTTTGATACATTATGACAGTGTACAATGCGTATTATTATATACTCAAATATAATAGTTTTCTAATGAACTTTGCCACGAATAGTGAACACTAATTTACCAAGAGATCAATATTTCCATGTATGTTGTTAGCGTATCTAATTTTCCGGTTTATTGGACTCGATTGGTCTCAAGACAAGAATGTCGAGCTGGAGGACCTATTCGAGATGTTGTGCGGCCCGTGTGCCTTTTTAGGAACCATTACATAATAATACCCTATTCTTCTTTTTAGGAACCATTACATAATAATACCCTATTCTTCTTTTTATTGAATATTATTTGGGGCGGGTAGTATGATTCTTCGGCGAGTTGAGTATGAAGTTTAGCATGGGGGCGAGTTCAAATGTAGCTCAATGTTACAATTACATAATAATACCCTATTGTGCTTTTTATGAACCATTACATAATAATACCCTATTCTTCTTTTTAGGAATCATTACATAATAATACCCTATTGTTCTTTTTAGGAACCATTACATAATAATACCCTATTGTTCTTTTTAGGAACCATTACATAATAATACCCTATTCTTCTTTATAAGAACCTGGTAGATATACAGCCTCTGAGACTGTGATATTTGGTAATTTATCATAATTTGGAGAAATTTGAGGTAGGTGTACCAAATTTATAATCTTTCTTCGACATGGCTAAACTCCCAAAAACCCTCTTCTGGTCTAACGCGCTACTCTCGCAGTAGACTAGACTGCCGATGACGGGGAGATAGAGGTTCCAATCTCAGTAGTGCCTACTGATGGTGGTTTTTTCCAAAATAGTTTTCCACTCTCCACGAAAATTCGAGTACATTACCTACAAATATAACCTTCCTGATGCCTAACACACTAGCGTAATTGGTACATACGACTATAACCCGAACATGTAGTAAGACGTGGTGCTAAAAATATGTTTATATAAATAATTTGGCAATTCATTGGTTGTATACCTGTCCAAGCTGGGAGACGAACCCCTATTTCTTGAGTCAAAACTAAGATCGCCAGATACTCTCACTGACATTGAATCAACCCGGACCTTTTTGATATTATTAAAAAAAAAAAAAAACTACCACCGTAAAATACATGTGACCACTTTCTGTAACCAACGTACATTTCCGAGTCGACAGCGCTCCCAAAGTGAACTCCAAGAACTAAAACTTTCAGAAAATTACGACTAGAGAAACTTCGTTCCCCTTGTAACACAACACTAAGGGTCTGCCAACCCTTTCCTCCCCTATTTAACTATCCACCGTCCTCTTCCATTCTAATATCAACCCTTACTCGCCTCAAACTTCTAAGAAACCATCCGTTGGGAAGAAGAAGAAAAAAAGGGGAAGTAAACTCCACTAGTGCAAGTTTTTTTTTTGTGTGTACTGGATAAAAAACTTTTATAAAAGTTAAAATTATTTACGTTAAGTTTATATCCATGCATCCATACTAATTTTAGATGGAAATATTGATGAATATTTTATATGCTATGGTGTCATTTTAGCAATAGACTGGATTGCCAGTGGCGGAGAGATCGGGGTTCGAATCCCGGTTGAATGTATTGAGAGTGCTTTTAATGAACGGTTTTACAATCTCTCTCCATGCAAATGTGAGTACACTTGATTTAAATTCAACTTTCCTTATCCCTAACACTTAGGCGTAATTTGTATAAATGTTTATAGCAATGCAAAATATAATACATTGAAGTGAGGATATAACATACCAAATTTACACTAGTTAAAAGAAATTGAACATTTCTTGACCTAAGCTGGAATTTTCAGTTGTCAAATGTCTTATTTGAAATAAAATCTCTCAATTTTTATGTTATTCCAGTAATCCGTCAGACACTTTAAGTAATACGACATACACTCCCATTAATCAGACTCTCAGTAATCTGACCTACACTCTCAATAATCCGACAGACACACTCAGTAATACGAGAGACACTCCCATTAATCAGACTCTCAGTAATCTGACCTACACTCTCAATAATCCGACAGACACACTCAGTAATACGAGAGACACACTCAGTAATACGAGAGACACACTCAGTAATACGAGAGACACACTCAGTAATACGAGAGACACACTCAGTAATCTGTCAGACACTCTCAATAATCCAACAGACACTCTCAATAATCCATCAGACAATCTCAATAATACGACAAACAATCCCAGTAATCCCACATTATGCTGTTTTTACCAGTCTCGGATTATCGATCTTCCACACAAACTTTTTTCACTGTGTATTTTAAAGGATGAAACCCTGACTCCCGAGGCAGGCGTCAACCAATCATTTCAACTCTTCAACAAGGAGAATAGTAATCCCTTGTTTTCACCCCACCTTTCGTTTAGGGATGTGAAATTCGATACTTTACTAATATCGATATTTTACTTTCGATACTTTTACAGATATTAGTACTCACACTCCGGTATCGAAAGAAACAACTTGTTTGTGATCATCACTCGTGTTGGGATTAAATGTTTACTACAGTTAAAGAAGGGTAGCAAATAGATTGAAAAAATATATTACTAATTATAATAACTTTCCATCAGATAAATTTTCATATACATTTTGAAAGCGTGTATAGTAAAACCTTTTATAATATCCACTATACAATAACATATATCATACCTTCCAAGTTCCAACACAACATATAAGCACTAGACCTAAATATACTATAATATAGTAAAATTATCATAATTTTCAATATTACTAATATTATAAATGTGAAAGTTTGTGTGTTTGAATGTTTGGATGTTTGTTACCCAATCAGGCCAAAACTGCTGAACGTATTCGAATGAAACTTGGTATGTAGGTAGAGTATCTCCTGGAATAACATATGGGACTATACCCAACCTTTGATTTTACATTAATTTTACAATACTAATATTTAAACTTTTCGTATATAAGATAAAAGAGATATATTGTGATTTTAATTTTACGAGTAAATATGAATGTGATTATAATTAAAATGTTAAAGTAAAGATAACATAATACGGAAATATTATTTACAGCTAGAGCTGAGAAAAATGCATAGATATTTGAAAAAAAAAAAAGTTTGATTTATAACCAAAACAGTTTGGTTAAAAATTAAATTTTTTTTATCAATTATTGCGGGTGAAGCCGCGACGGGTAAAAGCTAGTATTTAAATAATTATGAAAACACAATTATTATTATTATTATTATTATTATTATTATTATTATTATTATTATTACAATGCAAATGTTTAAATTATTACTTGATAAAAAATTATTTTTTCCAGATTAAAATTCCGATATCGGTACTTACTATAATCGATCATTTTCTTTCGATACTAGTACGGAATCTATATTTTTCTCCCGATATTTTAAATGAGTACTGTATCGATACTTTTCATTCGATACCACATCCCTACTTTCGTTTCTATCGAGTCTCCTTCATCTCCTCCGACAGTCGACTGTCTCTTGCATCAGACTTGCGGCCCTAAAAAAAGAGACGAGAAACCCGGCAAGACTCGAGATGTTTTCAGACAAAACTCCTCCTCAGGAGGAGGAAAATAGCTCGACAGTCGTCAAGCACCCTTGAAATTAGTTGCCACACAGACAAGAACCTCCTCTCAACAAATAATTCTTTGAATTTTGTAATAAAACGCTCTCTTGAGCGGGTAAAATGTCAGAAAAGAAAATTATCTCAGTCGAAATTATTGAAAGTGGATTCCTCTACATCCTCCATCTTTATTCTCCTAGCTCATTTTTCACAATACATTAAAAAAAACCCAACATAATCGTCCGTTTTTCAAATGCGATTCCCGTTTTATCTTTTCCTGGTTTTGATCTCCGAGCCAAGCTCTATTCATTGTTCGCGTTCGAGAACCGGAGCTATATTTTTATAGTGAGAAAGATCAAAGGGGCCGTGTGTAACGTTTTTACATCTCTAGGATTCTCGCGACTGTATCAAAGACGACTGTTGACGTAGGACACGAGATCGCAAAAGGTCTGTCAACGTCAAAGAAATGATGACGACACTTAAAAATAGGGCCCACAATTCATAAATGACGTAACGCTGTTGAGTTGAGAGGTGGGAAAAGAGGATCCATTGTCTACATGGTGTTACATGTGTGGAGCTCTAATGTCTACATAGTGTTACATGTGTGGAGATCTAATGTATACATGGTGT
>CABFWB010009657.1:0-12079 GCA_902151455.1 Timema bartmani
AAGTGTGTATAACCCGAATGGGTAGTAAGACGTGGTGCTAATAATAATAATAATAATAATAATAATAATAATAATAATAAAACTATAATTTGAGTATAAGCTTGACTCCCATTTCTCTTGAAAAAGATTATTGGCGCTACATTGTAGACAAAGTCCTCCCCCAATTCATTGCCACACAATCGTCACAAATTGCGCCCGAGTTGTCCTGGGGTCCTAACAAGAAGGAGGCCCAGTTTGCTCGGTCCTACTAGCCCTACTAGTCCTACTGGTCCTACTGGTCCTACTAGTCCTACTGGTCCTACTAGTCCTACTAGTCCTACTAGTCCTACTCTTGTTAGCACCTCGGCTGGAATATGGACCAATGGTAAGGTGACAGATTCACAGTGTGAAGAAGGTACTCGTATATTCTTTGTCCCCCTCTCCTGACGGCTGGACCGGAGACTCTGTTTCGTGATCTTGTTGACCCCCCTAAATATTCAACATTACTGACTAAATGTCCTCAAGTTGGTACATTTTAAACGGGAGTTAATATGTCAAAAATACGAGCTGCCAAAATCACGGATACGAGATAAAATAATATCCTAGGACTTCAATCAAGAACGAGAGAAGGTATTGAGAATAATATTCTTACCCGCCTCGGTGGCGTAGCTGGCTAACGCGCTAGTCGTGTTGAGTCAGACCACCGAGGACGGGGAGATCGAGGTTCTAATCTCGGTCGGGTGAACTGGGGGGGGTTTTTCCTAAATGGTTTTCCACTCTCCCTCCACGCAAATGCGGGTTTACTTTCTCAACTGGGGGTGGTTTTTCCTAAATGGTTTTCCACTCTCCCTCCACGCAAATGCGGGTTCACTTTCTCTAAATTCAACCTTCTCAGTTCCTAATCCATTAGTGTAATTAGTACTTAAGCGTATAACCCGAACGTGTAGTAAGACGCGGTGCTAAAATTAAATTAAATTAAAAATAATATTCTTAGACCCCAACACAATTAAAAGAGCAGTAGAAGCATTAGAGCAAAACCAAGTTGGCATCCACCCACCCCACACCTACATTGCTTTTAATTCAATAAAACACCCAGTGACTTGTCGTTGTGTGTTTCCAGTGTAAGCAGAGTTAGTTTAAACCAGGAGTTGTTGTTCTCTTCGTTTAGTAAAAACCAGTGGCGATACAACATTATTTGTGTATGGGGGAGATTAGAGGACAAAAACAGGATTTTTAGGGGAATTTTATCTTCCCCAAGACAATATGGGCCCCCCTTCACCCCCCGTAAGTAAGTGTTTTAACATTAATGCCCCTGGAAGCTATTTAGGCTTTCACCTGGAATATTTTGAAAATTTAATATTACTATAAACTATTTGTAATAGTCTTTCCCTGACAGTTTTTGAAAATTGGAAGCCTATAGAAGGAGTTAAATGCAAGAAGGCGAGTGTTTCCCAGTGGGGCAATACCCCCTTAGCCCTCCTGTTTCTGTCACCACTGAGACAAACACTCATTGGACAGTGAGGAATGTCTATGTTTGATTGGTCAAATGGGGACAGAGTTGGGGAGAATATATCACAGGTGCAGTTATAATAAGCCCTGCTCACTGGCTCCCCAGCAGGTGAGTTGTCAGTCCTGTTCACTGGCTCCTCAGTGCTCTAGTCTCCCTCAGCAGGTGAGTTGTCAGTCCTGCTCAACTGGCTCCTCAACAGGTGAGTTGTCAGTCCTGCTCACTGGCTCCACGTCAGGTGAGTTGTCAGTCCTGCTCACTGGCTCCACGTCAGGTGAGTTGTCAGTCCTGCTCACTGGCTCCTCAGCAGGTGAGTTGTCAGTCCTGCTCACTGGCTCCTCAGCAGGTGAGTTGTCAGTCCTGCTCACTGGCTCCTCAACAGGTGAGTTGTCAGTCCTGTTCACTGGCTCCTCAGTGCTCTAGTCTCCCTCAGCAGGTGAGTTGTCAGTCCTGTTCACTAGGCTCCTCAGCAGGTGAGTTGTCAGTCCTGCTCACTGGCTCCTGATTACCTGCCGTATCCCTTGTCGACATAGACCTGCTTACAAAAGTTGTCAAAGAACGACTAGTGTGTGTTTGTTTTGATTTCCAATAAATGTCAATTAATAAAAGTTCCCCCCTTCCCCTCGGTAATTATGTCACTGATAAGGCAGAGAAGGAACAAGTTGACGGGAGGAAGTGAGATAGAGAGTGAACAGGGGCAAGACAGGCCCAAGTCGCGTTCACACAAATACAAGAGATAACTGGCACTGTTTGGTATTCATACAGTGATACATACACAGGTATGTAGACTTACAAACTAGCTTAACCTGGGACAACAACACTAGTTGTAATATCTGAGTAACAGGAGCAACACAAACACAAGGATGTAGACTTACAAACTAACTTAACCTAGGACAGCAACACTAGTTGTAATATCTGGGTCGCAGGATCAATACTAAGGTGAATACCAAGGACATTAGGGTCTACATTAAGACTCCAATAAATGTATATGTATTGAATAAACAATCTATTATATTTGGTATTACGGTTTTAGCGGAATCTAAATATCATATTATTTAAATTGACAAATGACACCTGGACACTGGAAACTGAATCCGGGACCTTTGTCTTAGTACTTCAATGCTCTAACCACTGAGCTAACCAGGTGTTGTACAGTTGTCATAAGTGGCTGACGATTTCCATACGTCCATCACAGACTCTGCCTTAAATGACCCTGAGCATGGGACGAATCCTGGATATCTCAGTGGTTAGGGCAGTGGTGTACTAAGCCAAAGGTTCTGGGTTCGAATCCTATGTCCAGGTGTCATTTTTCTATTTAAGAGTATCCACGAAATCTAGTTTAAGTTTAATTTAGCTATAAAATTCTATCAAGAACTACTAATAAAAATGTTCTTATTTAAATATTATTCAGCCAAACCGGTGGGAAGGTGGACTAAATGTTGGACTTGTCTATACTAGTTCTACTGTGAAGGATAGGTCAGGGTTCGAATCCAGGGTTGGTTTACTTAGTGTCCCCTCCTATAAAATGGTTTACCACTCTTTCTCTCCACGCAAATGAGGGTAAATTTCTATTAAACTCGACCCTACTCATCCTAATCCCATCAGAGTAATTTATTACGATGCGTATAGCAGGTGAGGCCTGGTCTGGGAAAGTATTATTATTATTATTATTACTATCGAGAACATTACAACTACTCCTGGACACGAGATTCGAGCCCGGGAGCCCTATTCAAAATCCAGGAAAAGCTCCCCGGTTCGTTTCCCGTGTCCAGGAGTTATTTTTAAACTCCAGTCTATATTTCTGTGTCTGTTTATCATCATATAAACATTCTGATTGTTTATCAAACGTGCGCAAACAAGCGTTTATATCACTTGTTTATGAGTTGTATCAGGGACGTGGCTCAAGATGAGGAGGTTCACTTTTAAAAGAAGGGCACCAGCGTTTGCTCAGAATCCTCCGCGTGTCCGGGTCTAGGTATGCGACTTGAGTCGTTTCTTCCCCGAGCATCATCTTAACCTGAACCAGCAACACAAGTGACATCTTCACACCATGCAGACAAGTACAAGCCCTTCCCTTATCTACCCCTGTCCGTCCCGACTGATACTACCCGCCACACCGTGGTCCTCGAGCTGTGGGCAGGAGCACCAAATAAATTAGAGATCAACATTTTACGATTGGTCTCGAATCTTTAAAATTTGTCGGTAAAATTTTCTGTCCTAGGGCCTACCAAGTAAGGACTGGGTTGTAGGTCAAGAGGGGGGATCTAAAGGGAGGGGGAAATTGTTAACAAATACTTAAACCAAGATTTAAATTATTTATCTACTTTATTGATTAATTAATTATTAGCTCGTGATATTAATTGATCATAGATGATGATTTACACATGTCCATCACAGACTCTGCTTTAAAATATGAGTGAAGAATGACCTTAACACGAGAAGATACTGGATAGCTCACTGGTTAGAGCATTTCCAACTAGTTTAAATGTATTGACATGTGCTCCCCTTCAAACGAACAGTCCCGTGATGACAGATGTGTGTTGACTAGTTACTTTATTGATGTTACGCCAAACGTTATTTAGATCAAATAATGTAAATTACATCTGAACATTGTCCGGTTACAGTTCTCGACTCGTCGAACCCAAAGGGAGGGGGAGGGGGAGACTATTCCATTGAAGTACAATAGAACCTCGGTTATCCGAGGGATCACAGCTTGTTCGGATTAACCGGAAGAGTACGAAATGTTCTTGAAATTACTGTTTAACGAGTCTTAAAGAACTTACATTAAATTACCCTGATGTGTAACACGTAATATGTACTGTAGTTTTACATTTACAGTAAATCTTTTTACAGTGATGTGTAGTCATTTGACGTTACAAAACACATAGTGGTAACTACAACATATGAATATTAAACATTTATATTTTTTTTTACAGTACTCTTTTAGCTTTGAGTTTGTTAACCAATCAAATATATTTAGTTTGAACTCATTTGTTCCTCCTACCGTTTTCCGAAAAATTGTATTTGAATTTTCTGGAATTTGGTACACCAAGAGCTTGGTTTAGCGGGGTTTTACTGTATAACATATCAGAACCAATGTTAGTTATAAATTCAACCACCAAGAGCTGTAGTCGGCACGTGACAATGTTTCTGGTGTCAACGTCCTCAAACGTAAACTATCAAACTTTGGATATCTCAAACTGGACAAGTTTAAAGAAAAACATTTTTTTGTCAAACAAAAGTGCTCTAAAAAATTGACAAAAAATCTCAAACATAAAGTTTTCCTCGAAAAAAAATTGGGAAAATATTCTAGGAAAAATTTGGAAAAAAATTCTCGAAAAAAATTGGAATAATTATTTGGAAAAAATGGAAGAATTTTCTCGGAAAAAATAGGGAGATTTTCCTTGAAAAAAATTGAAAAAACTTGCTCGAAAAAATATGAAAAAATTTCTTCGGAAAAATTGAAAAATGTTATCAAATAAAATGGGAAACATTTCCTTGAAAAAATGATGAAAATATTTTTAAGCGTAAATTTTCCCATCTCACATTTCTAGTTGGATCCTTGAAGCTCCTGGGTTCGAGTCCAGGTTGTGTTCAGGAGTTGTGGTAACACGAGTAGGGTCGTGCGCACCTGGGACCTCCTATTTGGCCCGTCTTCTCTCGTCTTACTCCTGTCCTCTCATTCTCTGAGAACTATCTAGTGAGGTTAGCTATCGATCTGGGGGAGGGTTGTCGTGCCCACCTCTCTGATTGCGCGATAAATAAATCAGACTGGGCTGTCTACCTCCCAGGGGCAGAGCGACCACAGTTCTTGGGGAAGCTCGAGACATCCTTAATTCAATCAGTCCCGTTTACCGCCGAGCGGTCAGCACTCCTGACTAAGGGAGGAATTCAATCCTGAAATTATCTTCCCATGGTAATATCAACAATTCAAAGCTCTGTTCAAAGCCCTGTCCACAGGCATGTTCAAAGCCCTGTTCAAAGTCCACACTACACTAGAATCAGGAGGTCCCAGGTCCACAGTACACCAGAATCAGGAGGTCTCAGGTCCCTAGTACACTAGAATCAGGAGGTCTCAGGTCCCTAGTACACTAGAATCAGGAGGTCCCAGGTCCCCAGTACACTAGAATCAGGAGGTCTCAGGTCCCTAGTACACTAGAATCAGGAGGTCTCAGGTCCACAGTACACTAGAATCAGGAGGTCCCAGGTCCCTAGTACACTAGAATCAGGAGGTCTCAGGTCCACAGTACACTAGAATCAGGAGGTCCTAGGTCCCCAGTACACTAGAATCAGGAGGTCCCAGGTGCCCAGTACATTAGAATCAGGAGGTCCCAGGTCCCCAGTACACTAGAATCAGGAGGTCCCAGGTCCACAGTACACTAGAATCAGGAGGTCTCAGGTCCCTAGTACACTAGAATCAGGAGGTCTCAGGTCCACAGTACACTAGAATCAGGAGGTCTCAGGTCCACAGTACACTAGAATCCGGAGGTCTCAGGTCCCCTGTACACTAGAATCCGGAGGTCTCAGGTCCACAGTACACTAGAATCCGGAGGTCTCAGGTCCCCTGTACACTAGAATCCGGAGGTCTCAGGTCCCCTGTACACTAGAATCAGGAGGTCTCAGGTCCCCTGTACACTAGAATCCGGAGGTCTCAAGTCCCCTGTACACTAGAATCAGGAGGTCCCAGGTCCCCACTACACTAGAATCAGGAGGTCCCAGGTCCCCACTACACTAGAATCAGGAGGTCCCCTACTTAACACCAAAGGATGCAGAACCCACAGAACTTACAACGCACTCCGCCAGTTGTTCAGAAAGAGAATGGAGTTAACCGACAGTTAAACCTTTGAATCCGCTCAGCTCGTAGAATCTCCTGAGCGTGTTAATAGAGATGGAGGGTGAATACCGCTCATGGAACGGTCCTCGCTATTTCCAAACAAAGGAACTGGAAATAATTAGACTCCATTATTGTCTGCTTGGAGAGTCGTTAATACCGTACTCTTTGTTTCAATAACATCCACACTCTCCAATACTCTCCATTCACACAGTAGCTACACTCCAATCTTCATAGGAAGGATCTTATCTAGCTAGCACAGTTACCACATCCTCTTTAATGTGCTCATACGTCAAGTCATGTGATCCACAGCTGTCACGAGGATAAACAGGATTAGGAATGAAGTTATCCGGAAAATAGCGGGGATACAGGGAGTACATGAGTTAGTAGAGGAAGCAAGACTGAGATGGTATGGACATGTAATGAGGATGTTGGAGTACATGAGATAGTAGAGGAAGCAAGGGTGAGATGGTATGGCCATGTAATGAGGATGGATAAAGAGAGAATGATGGAGATATATGTAGGGAAATATTGAAAGTAATTCCAAGAAAGAGATTGAAGGAGCAGATGACAAACTGTGCGATTGAGAGAAGAAGAATGTAAGCAAATTAAGGCGTAAGAACTGCGGAAGGATAGAGTAAGCTGTAGCATTTTACTAACGTGACCCAGCTACAGGATGGAAACAGTTGATGATGATGATGATGGTTTTCTAAAAAGCGCTCCACACTTCTACTCGTAGAACCACGTAGGTAACTTCCTGTTTTTCCTCGAGGTCTGTATCTTACGCCAACACATTGTACACCTCCCCAGAGAAGATATTGTGATGAATATAATTATTCCACGTCTCACTGAGGTAAAACAATCTCCCCTTATGATTGGTCTGTCTTGTGTCCCCATCTCGGGGCTGGGACCCTCCATTTTGTTCATCTCCTGCAAGTTTATCTTTCGGAGATAAACAAATTATGAGGATGATTCTGGGCTGTGAAGACAATTACCTTCAATGACACGATTGTCTGCATTGTCTGCAAGCAGACACCGGTATTGTCCTCCCCTCGGCTTGTGCAGACACGCGCCCATGATGCACCGCGATATACCCAAAGAGTGGTGCTCATGACAGATATTCAACGTGTACGGAACTACAGTAAATGTACAGTACCTACTGAAGCAACATTTCAATTATTAAAAGAAGAGTAGTTTTTTATAAAATCTATAAAAAAAAGTACTCAAATCACGTTATATCCCATCCAAATAAAATACTTCGAATAAAATGTTAATATTTTAATAATATCCCATCGCGAACATCGAGTTTGGCCGGAATCGGTTGATTGTATTGGTTAATGTGGTTAGTATCGAACCAATGAGTTAGGGAGGCGCGTGGTTATATAAAACTGCACCGTCATTAGTGGTAAAAACACAGACACATCTCCTAAGTAAACAAGAATCAAGATCATATCCGACGCCTCAAACCTCGCAGTCACGGGCGTGGGCCGACATATATCTGAGTCTTGGTGGGTAATAAACATCCCGGGATGTTCTAATCTACTTTACATCAGCAGTAGAACTTGGTAACGACTCCATTTTCAGAAACGGACGAAATATTTCCTCCGAGGAGTAACAAAGAAAATTAACATCTTCTTCTTTCCATAATTGTTTGAAAAGTTGTAATAAAAACGAGCGGATGGATACTTAACCTCTTTTTTTATCGGTCTCTTTCTTTCGGGGTGTACACCCTACCCCAACCCTTAATTCAGGGGGCGAAGACCTTTTTATTAGTCTTTCAAGGAGGAAACTGGAAAAAGTGAGCTACTAATTTCTCTATCCTCTGATGGCTGAGCAGTTATTAATATATAGCAGGGCTTGGTGCAGTAACGAGCTATGACACAACACAAGATAGTGGTTCTTGGTTAACAATAGCTATGTGAACAGTAGACACCGCTCCCTCCATCCACAAAACTGCCCAGTACACCATGCCAAGAATTATATCGTGTTTCTAGTTACTACAGTCTCAAGATTACTATTTGTATTTCAAGATGAAATATCTCTTTAAATTTACTTTTTTAATTTGGAGATGATATTTCTCCCTAGTGGTCAAGTTATTATTATTAGCACCGCGTCTTACTACCCGTTCGGGAGGTCAAGTTGAACATGAATTAGAAAATATAAGTCACATTTTCTTTCCAAGAGAATAACCGTTGCTCACATTGTTAAGACGTCATTATCACAATATATGTCAACAATAAAACAAAACATATATATATATACGTCATACAGCTTAGGCTCAAAGAATATTTCTACTAAGTTTCGTTAGAATTGGGTGTACTTCGGTGATCTTGACGTAGTTTGCTCGCCTCAAGACCCGATTTTATTGGGTTCAATGGATTTTTCTGGAGCTATTAAAATCCGTAGCACAACTTCCTTCGGAGGGGAAGTAAAGTTGTCGGTCCCTTGTCAATTGTGGCGTGTAAAGGAACCCTGGAAGTTATGGGAGAATATCTTTCCCCACAAAATTAGTAGCCTCTTTCGCTCTTGGTCATAGAAATTCTCGTGTGCTGTCGGTTCAGAAAGTCCACGTCAAATACCAGTGAGAGCGACAAAGATAGACGAAGCACAAAATTGTTGAGTCGAAACCAGGAATTTCACTCCTGTCAGTCAATTAAAGGACAACAATCTATAAGTTTGAATGATTCTTTTTCTCTAATTTGATACAAGTTTTTAGCTTTTATAAATCACTACAAACAGGCTTAGTTGCTCTATGATAGGAAATATAGGAACATAGATAAATACTGTTCCAGTGGTTGTGACATAGCACGCTCTTGCCTCAGGGCAGGGTTACATATAATATACAGTTTATCAAGAATTCCAGTCCTCTCTAACGAGAAGTGAGCACATAGTGATGTAATTTGTCAATGTCTTACTTTCACCAGGAGTAATATTACTTCCCTGACTCGGCAATCACATTATTACTATTACTACAGATGGATAAGCACGATATTATGACACACATTACTACACACAAGTGGTCGCCTAGACCAAGACGTCAGACTCGCATCACACATGGGGGAAGGTGAGGTCACCACCAAACCGGAAAATAAAGTCGGGGTTCAAATCCCGCATGGATGCACTGGGAAAGGGGGAATGTTTTATCTCATTCTATCTTTATCTTTAGTTTCTTCCTAAATCCACCCTTCACTTCACTTCTGTTTTAGGCTGTTGAGCGTTCTAGCTCTAGAAAATGACTTATTAGCTCCGAATCGCTTGAGTCCTGAGGCTGCTTACCCAGCAACTAGGATATTAATTGCTTACATCCTGAGTGTCGGATCAACGATCTAGATCGCGGCTGAGGACGGCTCCACATATCAACCAGCGAGGGCTGAATCTGCATCCACGTCAATTAACATTTGATAGAATTATCAATCCAATTACTCATTAGAAGAAATGGACTATTGGGTGTTCGAACCTGTAGTGGTATATATCACGGTGTCTTAATACCTGTTCAGGTTGTACTTATATTATATAATGTAGTTAGATGTGTGCTAGTGTGCTAGTACCCAGGAGTATGTAGTTAAATGTGTGTTAGTGTGCTAGTCCCAGGAGTCTGTAGTTAGATGTGTGTTAGTGTGCTAGTCCCAGGAGTCTGTAGTTAGATGTGTGTTAGTGTGCTAGTCCCAGGAGTATGTAGTTAGATGTGTGTTAGTGTGCTAATCCCAGGAGTATGTAGTTAGATGTGTGTTAGTGTGCTAGTCCCAGGAGTATGTAGTTAGATGTGTGTTAGTGTGCTAGTTCCAGGAGTATGTAGTTAGATGTGTGTTAGTGTGCTAGTTCCAGGAGTCTGTAGTTAGATTTGTGTTAGTGTGCTAATCCCAGGAGTATGTAGTTAGATGTGTGTTAGTGTGCTAGTTCCAGGAGTATGTAGTTAAATGTGTGTTAGTGTGCTAGTTCCGAGAGACTTGGGGTTCGATACTAAGCAACTGTTGCTAATGTTTGTGAAACTTAAACTACTCTCAATCCTTGACGGCAGAATGTACTAACTGTGAGGTTCTGTGGTTGGAACCTTAACCTGGTTCTTTGTCGGTAGGTTCAGGATGCTAAGATACCAGTAGCCTCATTGACTCATTATGTGTCTATTTTACAAACATAGCATTCAACACTAACCTTTTTATGTTCCAAAAAATTACATTTTAAATACAATTAATACAGATAGAGTATAATTTATATTCCTATCATAATTTTAATCCCAAATTAAAAAATTATCCACTTAAATATTTTTTTTTAAATTCAAACAATTTTGATCCGCTTAGGTAACAGCATGGTCTAAGGCGTCGCTCTCACAATAGACTTGACTGCCATTGACGGAGAGATTGGGGTTCGAATACTGGTTGGGTGTTACATGGGAGTTTTTCCCTTAATGTTTTCCCACTCTTTCTTCACGTAAATGCGGGTACACTTCCTCTAAAATTCAACCTTTCTCATCCTTAACACATGTGAAAGCCTTAATATGTTTTTAATTATGGAAATCTGTTAGGTAGACCTCCGGAAATATCTGTCTGAAAGAGTCGTTTCGAGTTTCAAATATATAAACCGTCGCTTAGTTTGTTTTATTCTCCCAGGTCAACGCTGTCACTGATACCGCCTGAAATCTATGCCCTGCACTACCCGCAAGACTTATATGTGTTGTAAGGTTGTCTATCTTACTGCTAGCAGGCGCCTACAGCTAGCGTTATTTGAATCACTGTGGTTTCCACAAGCGTCCAGCACACATTTAGGGCTGTAAGCACCTTGGACCACACATACAACTTCTTTTTCTCTGTGTCATTACAACTCAACAGGGGTTCGAACTAATATTAGTAACCCAAAGGGAGTCGTGACAGCAGTTAAAGGTAGGGCCTTCGCACTATACCGAACTTGACCACGGAACGAGACCGGAAGTAAACGAAATAAACTAAAACACTGGAATTTAAATCACGACCTGTCACACTGGACTCTCTCTCCACGCTGACACTAATGAGGTTCCTTGAAATATTCTTATCTTCTCCTGTCACCTTAGACGGGTTGTCTGAAGACTAAGACAACGATCACGTGTCAACATTTTGATATTTCAGTTCTCAGATGAAAGTGGTCCCCTGTTCAAAACAACCCCCCCAGAGCCCTAGTACCAGGCAATTAGCGGCGTTTCAATATTTCACCACCAGGGGCGGGCTTGACGCACATCACGTATTCACCGACTGTTAGTGGTTATCAGAAGCGCACGACGCCCTGGGATCTTTGTCAGACCTACCCCCCACCCTTCTTACCACCCACAGCAGCCCGTGCGTGGTGTACAGTCGTGTCCAGGATGAGGGGTACAGTCCCATGATTCAAAACAAACGTAGATCACCTCTAAAATGATTACTCTCTCATCCATACCTCATTAGAGTAATTATATATGTGTATAACCTGAACAGGTATACCCTATCTAAGGTAGGAGAGATGGCAGAAAGCTGACAACCAGAAGAAGGCTCCTTCCCGCAAGCATTGACTGAAACTCACTAGTGTCAACATATTCGGAAATTATTATTTGATTAATAAAATGTGTTATCGAACGAGTCTAATACTCTCCATCTAGGAGTTACTTACCCCCTCTCCTGCCGTAGATGAGCTATATAGTAGGACGTGGTGATAAAAAAATATCAGGGGAAAATATTTACAACTCAGTTATCATGCCCTTGATTTTAGTTTAATTAAAGGCTTTTTGTTTATTGATAAACCTGTCTATAAAAGTCAGT
>CABFWB010009658.1:0-12079 GCA_902151455.1 Timema bartmani
GGGGGGGTGGGAGGGGATTGTCGCAAGAATTTGAATCAACAACTTCCCCATTCTCAAGTTTACCAATTACCAAGGCTTACCAAAGGTTAGTTTTCTGATGTTAGTGAATAAGAAATTAACGACTCTGGAATGGATTTCATAACATACAGAAAGAATATCTTCTTTCGATTCAATAGGATCAAGATCCTCGGCCATAGGAGACAAAGCATCGGGAGTAGCATTGGGTGTCCCGGTATATGGTAAGCAGAAAATAGTTACTGTAGACACAACTTCAGATTGGAAAGCATATGATCAAGCATATGGCTTAGAGCTTGACTCCTTATGGATGCTCTCATTGGGACACGGTTGAACTCCTAAACCTGCCACGGTGTAATAAATTTATTTTATTTCTCAGACCTCTCTGTGAGCGCACATCGCATAAAACTAGCATTCAGGTCATTCAGACTCTAGATCTTAGTACTCCCTGAATGTTGGAAGGCTGACTCTACACTTGGCATGGGGTACAGGTCGAATTAAACCTTCTTGTTGATTTTCCTTTAATCCACAATAAGTTTATGTCCCTGTCCATTACAATAAATTGTGACTAGCATAGGTTGACATAGAGGGTCAAATTACCTCTTCTCTTCTCCAATCCAAAATTAATTCTTTAAATATCTTCATTTTTGGAGGGGCACAGGTGCATTCTCCTGACCTAATGTAAACGTTGTCAGTAACCACGATATCATACAGGAAGACATCACACTTTCCCCAGCTCGAAGTGATCACATCCAGGAATCTCTTTATTAAATTATCAATATAGTAAATAGTATATTCAGAGACACAAGATAAAACAGGACTAGATTGGCTACAGAAGGCAACAGTAATCCCAGGCCCAAACTTAAAGTGAACCCCACTTTCAGTTGAGACCAAAATAGCACCAGTTCTCCACAAAAAATAATTTCCTAGAATTACATCTTAAAGAAGCCACGGAACAACAAACATCTTCCTTTTTAAAGTCATCCCTTCCATCTTCATGAACAGAATAGCTTGCCCGCACACAATCATAACACTACCATCACCGATTACAAAACTTGTTTTTAGGTCCACAGTTTCAAATTTAATCTTATTCTTCCTCTTCTTACAAATCTCAGTGAAAAAAGAAATTAAATTTATAAACGAACGCAGGAACCAGAGTCTAGCAGAGCACATGGAGGACTTGAACTACTAGACGATAAAATACAGAGAAACGGGAGAAGAGGTGGCTTTTCTGAACAACATGAACCAGGACCACAGCTCTGATTGCACGTTACATGTTTCCGGAAGTGCAGTGGTTTTTAAAATGTCACTTTTGACTACACCTAAAAGATCTTAGTCATCATATCCCTAAGGACCCAAACTCTCGACTTCGGCTTATTCCTTACAGAAGGCGCAACCAAACGCCTATTATTTCCACTTCTCGCTACAGGCACACTAGAGGCAACAAAAGGGGTTTTCGGACTTGGACTACTCACAGGATAAGTTTCTAAATACTCTTTTTTAGCTGACAGTGATCCTTCAATTTTGGAAGCCAGAGAATATAATTCAATAAACACATAGGGTAAATTGGAAAATTCAAAATGCCTACAGGTAAATGGTGAAATATTTTCCAAGAGTATTTACACTACATCCTGTTCTGCAAGGTAAAGGCTCAAAATGAAAGCCGCTTTTAAGACTGACATGGTGAATATTCTAAACAATTATTGGGGATGCTGAAAATGCTGGTGAACTCAGATCGCCCATTCACAGCTTGAGGAAGATTTGTCTGTGACCAGCCACACTCAGAGCAATCCATGGCTGACGTCATCCAGCTCGGCCAGTGAAGTGAGCCAGCTTGCATTATAGACCGGCTGGACTCAGGGCTGTGTAGTCAAGTTCCCGCCTATTTTTTTTTTGTCACCTTCAGTTACTTTTGGTTTGACCTTTGCCTCCACTAACATATTCCAAATCTTCATTTTTAACAAGTAGGCCATATTTTCATTAGTTATGGCTTCACCTGATTTATAAAGTTGGAATGTATTCATTCACTAGAACGAAAACATTCACATATATTATGGACCAGTAACCACAGATAAAAATGATAGAACCAATAGTGTGGATAGTCACTTCACATATAGTAGTTTGGCAATTTTTCTTTACCAATTACAAAAAAAAATATAAATAGACGTGACATTTTTTGCAGCACATGAATTCATTCTGGGTGTGGTACTAAAAGTGCTAAAATGATTATGGATGGGACCCTCAAATCCTTGAGGATATTTGAGGATCTTATCGGATTTGAGACTCGCATCCTTAAAAAAACAGATGATCTCTCCATTTTTCAATTGCAACTTGTTTTAAATCTCTGATTCTACCTGGTGGCTCAGAACCATCCATATCATATGACAAATTCAAAAACAACCAGGCCCCATACCATTAATTTAACACTACTGACTGTAAGAATATTATAATGAATGTATTATAAGAAAATGTTTTAACATTTATTTAAATTTTCTCATATTCTATTTTATTTCTAGTTACTGTACTCAGTGGTTCATTTTTTATTTTTTTTTCCCCCAAGATTTGAATCTACATTTGGGATCCGAAAGTTAAATGAAGATTCGGATTTGTAAAACAGGGGAATCGACCCAACTCTAAAATGATAATCTGTTTTTTTAAAAGCTAACTAACAACGGTAGCCTGTTAGCACAAAAACCATATCCTACACACAGATAAAATAGTTTCTTATTTTTTGTTTAAAAATATCATGTTATAAAGCCTTATTCATCTAGCTAATATCACTAATTCAATAGAATTTTTAATAGTCTTGTCATTAATAAAAATTTTAAATCAAAATTAATCTAATTTTTTTTGTGTGTGCACAAGATTTTCTTGGTCCTGGAAAAAGAGGGAAGGAGGGCATAGGGAGCGGATGTGTTCACACGTTTAGAACTTGATTACAACATAGACCTGTTTAAAATTGTCACTCTTCTACTAGATAAGTTTCTGTTCAATATATTAAACCCCAAATTGTTTAGATAAAATACAATTTACTAAAGTCCATGACAGTTGCTCACGCTATATAACTTAGTCACCCAATACTATTTCATATTTGATTTGAAGTCTAAATTAGTAAAAAGTTAATGCATTCTTGTTTTGAGTATACTCTCGTAATCTCTTATGCATACTAACCTTTTGTGTTCAAGTACATATTATATATCCGTGAATAAAAACATTTTTTAATTCTTAGTGGCGAATAGTGCTTTAAACAAAGGATGTTACATATTGAAGCCTTCAAGATAATATCAGATCTGAGATTTGAAAATATGGAATGTAATTTTTTACTAATTTCTTAATAATCTATTTTAGAACTCATACTGCTCATTTATGGTTTAGAACAACATGATTATAGAACAAACTTAGTAAGCCCGCAGAACATTAATGTACCACTTGAATAAATATAACAAAAAATGTTTACATTTAGCTATCATGTCTATTTTCTATAGTAATTTAAGAATTAATGTAATATCTTATGTTTAGAACTTTAATTTTAAAAAACAAGGTAGGGTTTGGTTTTTAGGTTAAATGAAGATTCGGATTCTTAAAATAGTGTATTTGACCAATCTCTACAGTTAATTTATGTATACAAATATCAGAAACAAACATTAATTTTATATTTAAACTCAATGTATGCCCGTCAAGGGTTTTATTATTTAAATTATTGAATTTTACTTAGTTAAATGTATTTATCAAATAAAGCGGGGTCTTTTCAGCTTATAGAAACTGGATGAATTCAATGGGTGTTGCTCCATATGTAAATTGGCTATATTCAGACCTTGCTGATGGACTTGTGATCTTCCAACTATATGACATAATTAAACCAGGGATAGTCAATTGGAGTAAAGTGCACCGGTAAGTTATATTTCCTACAAATAGAATCTCATCTTTAAAAAAACTACTTGTCTTTATTGTGCGTTTATATATTTTTTATTCATATCTTACATCTGTAGATTCATTTAACAGAATGAGATATCCCACATAGTTAAGATCCCCGTGTATTAGAATCAGTGCTTAGTTGTGATTTAAGCATAAATGTGTTTATTTGCTCACAATTATTTTTTTTATGCGAATTAATATAGTAATTTTGAAAGCTTTGGTAATGTAAATTTTTTTACACCCTTTAAAATGTTAATTAAACTTTGCAGCTAGCTAAATATTACAATGCTTATTGTTAATAAAAGAGCATGTCTTTACTATATGAAAATTCTGTAAGGGGATAGACAGTAGGGTGGGCTGAAAAAGATCAAATTCCATCTTCCAAATTCTAATAGCAAGAAAAAGTTGTATTTTTGTACCCTAAATTTGGGATAAATAATTTAAAAAAAATTATAGGTGTTTTAAGATCGCACGTAGGGCCTAAAGTTTTTAAAACTACTGAAAAATAACAAATTTTCCATTATTTTTCATTTTCTTAATATTAATTTTATAAACTTCCAATAGCGCGGAATTGTTCATTTTTAGCTATATAATAATTTGAAATATTATTAAATAAGATTATTGATGTCGTTTTCAAATTGTGCATAGGGCCTAAAGTTTTCAAAAATTAATGAAAAACAACACATTTTCCATTATTTTCCATTTTCTTACTATGACGTTTATGAACATCTAATAGGGCAGAATCGTTTATTTTTAGCTACATAATAATTAGATGCATGCAAAAAATAATACACTTTATATCGTTGGCTCGCGTGTGCAGCTCTTTGCTTGTTTCGCATATAAATTACGGAAACAACCCAGAACTCGCCATGTGGAGGTGGCTTCACTTCGAATTCCACCCGCGCCCTCCCCAACCATCCAACCATTCAGAACGTGGCTATTTAAATTTTACGGTACATTATCTCATCGTCGATCAATCTTAGGCATGGCCTTGAAATCTGATCATTGGCCAAATTTTGGCATTGTAGATCTTAAGAGCAAAGTTGTTCTTATATACCCATCTCTGCTGTCTTGTCCACATACTTTTCCCGCAGATTCTGTTACATGTTTTACACATCTTTCCACTGCTTGTGTGTGACAGGGAAAGCCTAGAAATTCAAATTTAGGTAAAGCTTTATGTTCTAGAAATAACAAAATACTTTCTGTTGGAATATTTCTATCATTGGTGGAGAGGAGGACAGTTTACATTTTGTCCACTCACTTAAGTCTGTGTAGTCTGAGGCTTCAAAATTTATCGAGGGTGGAAGAAAGGTTCTCGCAGATTTCTCTTTTGATGGTTGATTTCAAGCTTTCAGTACTCTCTTATGTGCTAATTCCCTTATGTGTATTCTTTCATCCATTGCCATAGCCAATAATATATTTTCAGGATGAGCTAAGAAATTTTTCCTTTGAATCACTGGATCTATGATTTTCAGTAGACCTTTGAGCAAATGTCTTGTTGTTTGTACAACCTTAAATATATGCTTAGGTCCATATTTCACAGAGAGATACCTTTTAATGTCGAACCACACTGGATCATACTTTTTACAATGTAACTGGCAAGTATCTTAAGTTCATTAGAAGGATTAGTTTGGAAAATGAACAATCGTAAGACTCAGTTTGCACATGTCAACCATCAGGAATGACTGAGAGGTTCTGGATATTTTACAGTAAGATATGGTGCACACTCTCCTGTCTAGACTACCGGGACAATGTCCAATAAATACTGTTGGTCATTGCTTAGATCAGTTTTTTTACATTAATTTCTTCAAATTTGAAAGCTTCATAATACAAGAGGTAATTTCTCACAGCCAGGTAGTTGTTTGCCGATTTCCCCAGAGAATGACGCTAGGCCTGTCGTATCACCGTCTAAATATTCAAACAAATGTCTGAATGGGAGCTCATTGAATTGAAGTAAGCAAATGAACCAATCCATGAGACTCTGAATTTCAACCTCATTATTGCAAATCACACCATTTTTCCACCCAGAGTTTATGGTTGTACCATCGCAACCAATTGCTACTACTTGGCTTATGTCAAAATTTTTAGATTCATAATACTTAAAGATACACTTAGATATTTCACTTCCAGTACTATTTACCGGTGTCACATGGCCGACATATTGTCCACCAGGCTCATGAATCAAACTGATGTGCTCCTCCTTCACTAATCTACAGTACATTTTGGCTCCTATTTTTTCTTGAACAATAGTATTATCTTATCTACCATCAAAGTTTATTCCCTTTGCTTCTGTAACTGTAGGTTTATGATTACAAATATTACATAATAATATTATGTTCTTTTTAGCATAATGATAAAAAGTTTGTAAAATTGTAAAACTGCAATTTTCGCAAACTATAGGCCCTATGTGCGATCTGAAAACAACACCTTTATTTTATTTTATTTTTCCCCCCAGATTTAGGAAATAGAAGTGAAACTCTTCCGTGCTATTAGAATTTGAAAGTCATAACTTGATTTTTTTTCAGCCCACCCTAATAGACAGGCAGGTTACTAAGTGGGACAAAAAAAATGTTGAAATCTACTACTGGAGGAAATGCCTTAAATGGTGCTTGTGGGAAAGTGGGTGTGGGGATTTAGACAACTCTGTAGGGTTGCAAAGGAATGGTCACTTACTGTGTGCTGCTTATTAAGAATATGTGAGCACAGTGATAGAGAAATGAACAAACCCCACAAGTGACCTCAATGTAAATAATATCTCACATCAATATCCAGGGTATCATTAGAATGTACATGTTAAAAATGACTTAATGCATTACACCAGTTTTTTTACAATCATGTAATTATGCATTATGATACAGTGTTTTGAGCTTTTGGAAATTGTGTCTAATTGAAAATGTTTATACAATGAGCATACAATGAGGGATTTAAAAAATCAACTCAAACATTATTTAAAAACTAAAATAAACAATATTAAGTATATTTTATCGTTTACATGAACCTGGTTATGTATTTAAAAATATAGTTTATAAAAAATGCTTATCATTAATCCATAATAGCTGTCCCATCATTATGAAAGTTTTGAGGTTTATAATATTTCTTGTGACTTTAAAATATTCATTTGAATGACTGCCCCCCCTTGTGTGGAAATTAAGTGGCAAACAACATAAAATTAGGACATTTCTATGGAAAAAATTAGGAGCGATTGTCCCAAATGATTAGGAATATTGAAGGATATATGTGTGCTACAACCATTGTTATTAATAGCCAGCCACTAAAGATACAGATACTATTTATTAATACTTGATATTTTTATCAAGCTTTTTTTCGTTACTCTTTTAAGCTTGATAAGGACTTTTACATGTTCATATCAAGAGAGAAGTAATACTGCTCACATATTGTTCATAACATAGTTGTTTTTTCAACTGCTATTATTTTTATCACTATCATCACCTTCATAAGGGCTCAACCAGTTCAAATGTTCATTTTTGAAATGTATCATCATACATATAAGCCAAACAGGTAGCAAGATGTGGTGATAAAAATAAAACTGTTATATTACAATATCAGGGTGTGTTGTGCCTTGTACTCAACAATTATAGTCGGTTTAAAGTGCTCATATTTAATATAAATCCTGATAAGTTTTTTGGTTTATGAGTGCATGCCTCTGTGCATATATGTCCAGTTTACTAAAGAATAAGATAACATGGTAACAAAATGAATTTTAAAATTAATACAGCCATTATACTTGACTAAGCCATGCCAACACTCATTTAATAGCAGCACATTGAATGTACCTGTTTTATTAATATTTTAAAAATTTGTTGTGTTAATTTTTTAATTTCTTAAACAGAAAGTTTTCAAAACTTCGAAAATTTATGGAGAAACTGGAGAACTGTAACTATGCTGTGGAATTGGGAAAACAACTGAAGTTCTCCCTTGTGGGAATAGCTGGTCAGGATCTCAATGATGGAAATGCAACCTTAACACTAGGTTTGTCTTTTTCACTTTGTTTTATTTCAATACCTATACTTAATAATACGAAATTGTGTTATTTTGGGAAAGTTTTGGTAAAATAATCCATGAAGAACTTTTATAGATAAATAGATTGATGGAAATATACTTCAAAGTATGCATTTCATCTCATACTTCTTGTCATCTGACTTCCTTTTATTGTACCTTAACAAGTTCATATTTTGAAGATAGAACTTGGTTAACAATTTTTTAGGAACTCTATAGCCATAGCTATTAATTTGACTAGTTCATTGAAAAAAAGTTTCAGCACTGGCTCACCATTTATTAAACTTAATTTTATTCAATTTGTAAGTTATCAAATATGGAATTTGATTAAAACTTAATCAATTTATCTCAATTTTTATATCTAGATTAGCATTTAAAACGGATTTTAGATTTGAACTGTGCATAAGATTTTAAAATATATAATTAATTGTTATAGTTTAAACTTAAAGATTCTGATTTTGTTGAAATTTTCAGCGCTTATTTGGCAGTTGATGCGTGCATACACATTATCAGTTCTCACACAGTTGGCCAATACAGGAAGTCCTATTGTAGAAAAGGAAATTGTAACATGGGTGAATAGTAAATTGTCAGCAGCAAATAAAAAGAGTGTTTTGAAAAGTTTTCAGGTAAGAACTATTCTTTTATCTGGTTTCCAATACATTGATCATAATTAATTAACTTATCATTATTGATAATATATTTTTTATTGTTACTTTTAAATTGATGTGCTTAACAATTTTTTTTTTACTTTAATTTCTTATCAGTCCTAGTTTTTGTGTACATAGTTTCAACACTTTTAAGGATAATACTTTGTATCCAAAAACCATAATTTTTATGCTTAGCAACATTTTCAATGTTACTAGATAATTCTTCTTGGCGAATCATAATTTTTTTAAATGTTATTAATCTTTTAGAAATAATTCAAAAAAGAAAGGCCAGTGTCTTATTCATAAACGAATAGGAGTATTTAGAGGGCAATGTTAGGGAAATAGAACAAAATAGCAAAAATAAGAATATCAGGGAACTTTATTTAGGTATTAACAGATGTAGGAAAAGTTATCAAGCTAGGGTCAATTCAGTAAAAGTTGAGAATGGTAACTTGACTGCAGATACAAGCGAGGTTTTGGGTAGTTGGAACAACCACTTACGCATATTTTGAATTTTCATTAAGAATATGAATCGGGTGAGTGTCGAAATCCATCCTTTTTAATCACTAGTCCCAGATCCAAGTATTAGTGAAGTTAAAGAGGACTCCCTTAAATATGAGCTATTTACAGAACAGACGGGCAAAAAGTGCAATTTCAGTGCTATTTTCTAAAATCTGTAGAAAGTTTATTTGAATTAGCAGGGCTGTCAGCAAAGGCTCATTTGAAAGCTTAAAGAATGAAATATATTTTGGTTTAGGCAAAATTAAATTTAAGTCTTTCAACTTAAAACAAATTACTTGAATTTTGAACATTTTCAAAACATTGTTTTTTTAGAGCTTAAAAAAAAAGGCGCGTGGGACAGGTGACACAAATTTGAAAATCCTAGGATAGAAAGGCCTTACACTGTACTTGAAAAACCAAAATTAGGTAAAACAACACTCAATCACTCTAGAAAATTAGGCTAAGCAGACAGAATAATATCCAATAATATCAAATTAAAAATTACAAAAGTTAATCAAATAAAATATCTCGTTGAAAAGTTACATTACATAGGTAATGTAAAATTTGTTAATAATAATATTTAATATAAAAAAGCTTAAATGTTAAGTGATTTAATAACAAACTATGGTGTATTGACCTTTTTTTTAGGTTGGTAGCGGTGGTACAAAACATAAAACAAAGGAAATAATAAAGTATTAAGATTAAACTGTAGGATAACATCCTAGCTACAAGCTTTTCTAGTCGAGCAGTTTTTACAGACTGTGGCTGTTCAAAACATGTTTCAACATGCATGGATTTACTGTCTTAGTACCTCTGTTCAACTACAGAGTTTACTCAGACTAAATAGTTTGAATGTTGTGTTGCAGTCACTGTGTCTTCAGCTGTGTGATTTTGATTTTTTTTCATTTTGTATTCAAGAAAAAGTTCTGAAAACCTGTTTAAGGGTAAATTTTGGATTCCATGCTATTGAAATGGAGTGCTCTTGTTCTATTGACATCTTCACAGGAGGGGTATTTAATAAATTATCTTACTCTAGGTCTTCAGTACTACCTACATAATATTCCTTAGTTCACTGAAGAACAAAAAACATTATTTGCAATGAGAACTGGTTGTACGGATATACAAACTGCTTACACTTTTTATAAAGCTGAATTTTTGGACAGATACTTTTGTGTTTATGGCAAGTCTTGCTCAGACCCCAACATTGTTCTTGCAAACCTGTTTAAAAATCTCTCTGGGAAATATCAATGGCTCTTTCAACTGCAATCCTGACCTGACTTTATTCCCAGGGAAAGCATTGTGCAAAAAATGCTTGAACAAACTTCAAACCCCCTGCCCCNATCCTGACCTGACTTTATTCCCAGGGAAAGCATTGTGCAAAAAATGCTTGAACAAACTTCAAACCCCCTGCCCCACCCCCCCCTCCCCCAAAAAAGAAAAAGGACACAGATACTGGTAGTGAAAACGATTATTTAGACATTTATGAACCTGAAATGGTCATAGTTTAGTCTGTTAATCATGCTTGTTTTGCACTTGGCATTTCTCCTGTCAAGTTCCAACTATCAGCTGAAGCTAGACCCTCAGTGATAAAAAAGTAAGTTACATAAATAGTTAAATCTATATCAAAAAAGTTAAACAAGTTTTTGAGACTAACATTTCGACTGATGAGCTTTTTTCAAAGACATGCGCTGATTTAGATAATGAATATGAGCAATTGATTGACAAGCTTAGAAGAAAAAAATTAAAATTCCTTTTTCTACTCAAGAAAAAGTTAACATTTTGTGTTTAGTTCCTAGTAGATGGAGTATTGTTAAAGCTCAGAGCGAGTTTGTCAGTCAATACCTAGTCCACCAGTCAAGAAATTTGGTAAAAAAAAAAATGGGATTTTGCCACAAATTGGAAAGAATTTGGCTAGAAATAACTTGATGGAGCTTTGATGTAAACTAAAAATTTCCATGAAAATTATGAGTATAACAGAGTGATGCCGGGGAAAAAGGATTGTGCCTCTGTTAAAAGACCTGACGGAAAGAAGGTTATTATTCAGAAACGATTAATTTTTTATAACCTCAAGGAGCTTCACACATGTTTTAAAAAAAAAGTACCCACACACGAAAATAGGATTTTCAAAGTTTGTAGAACTAAGACCCGAATTCTGTGTGTTTATTGGTGCGTCTGGCACTCATTCTGTCTGTGTGTGCATTATACACCAGAATGTAAAACTAATGCTTGCTGCCATGAAAGTAGGAATAGATTACAAACATCTCCTTACCTATACGGTATGCACTATTAATAATGAATATTACATGCGGTCAAAGTGTAGTGAATGTCGGGGAAATTATGGACTGCGCGCAATACTGGAAGAAGGGTGGGAAGATTTTGAAAAGGTTGAAACAGAACTTAAATTCAAATAGTGGGTTTTGACAGACTGTTGTTAGCTGTCTACTTGTGTTCTTTCATTTTAAGAGTACTTGGATAGTCTAGTAGAAAGGTTTGCACAACTTAAGGTCCATCATTTTATTGCAAAGAAACAAGCAAAATTCCTAAACACACACAAGACAAATTTGCAGGAGGAAGAATTCATACTAATTGGGGACTTTTCTTAAAAAATTTCTTTTGTTGTGCAAGACAAGGTACAATCCTACCATTAAATTTGCTTCAGTGGTTTCATCTTTGTTGTTGTTTAAGGATGAAAATTTATTTGTTAAGCAAAAAATTCTCTTTAGCTTGTGCTATTGTTATGTTTTGATGGCAGGGGGTGTTGAGGTTGCAATAGGGTTTTAATATTGGCTAGGTAAATAATATTTTTGTTGGGTGATTTTTTAGGCTTCTATTTAACTGTAACATAATGGTAAATGGCACATCATTAGATCAGTCTAGAAAACCACCCAATTTAAATATCTTTTAACTACCCCATATTTAAACCTTTTTGCAAGACTAATAACATTCATATTCATATATAGCAATAGCAGAAGCAAATAAATGGT
>CABFWB010009660.1:0-12071 GCA_902151455.1 Timema bartmani
AAAATATGAATAATGAACAATATGTTTATGTAAAATATGAATAATGAACAATATGTTTATGTAAAATATGAATAATGAACCATATATTTCTTTCATTTATGCCTTTTGGTGAAATGTGATGCTCTCTTTTTCCATCGTGTTTCTGCAAAGATGTATATTATCTAGTTTTATAAATCTTACGAGCTTTAAGTAAATATTTCCATTTTTAGTCAAAGGAGAGATAATGTCTGTGTGGTGCATCATACCATTTATTTATTGAGGTAGGTATAGTTACTAGCTTTAATAATATGGAAACTAGTTAATATTATACAACTTATAGGCCAGTTTGTAGTTTCATCTTTATTACAACATTATTTCTCACTTAGTGGATACCAAAACTGATATAATAGAAGAATTATCTATTGAAAACATTTATCTACAGTTAATTTTGGCCAAATAGTCCCTTTCAACTATTATTTAAAAATACTATATCTAAATATCAGGACTATAAAGCACAAATTTGAGGATTTATTATTTTTTCTTTCTTATACTAAATATTGATTTAGTAATATTAACATGAGAGTGGATATAAGGAAATGAGACATTATAGCTTAAAATTCCAGCTACAAGGAAAATGTTGACTGTAGAGACAATAAACTAGGTGGGGGAGTTTGTGGTTTGATAGAAGAGCTTAATAGTTTCAAACCTGGAATCTTGAGATTTATAGTTAAGGTTCATTTTTAGCCCTAGATCAGAGATAGGACCGAATTTTGCGAAATGCAACCTGTAAGGGATGAAAAAGAGGAGTCTAAAGTTTCAAAATTCAGTGACCATCCATCTTTTAACTAGTGGACATAAAGCCTTGAAATTTAAAATTAATGTTTCTTTATAGAAATGGGTGAGAATATTTTATACGGTTTTTCAAATTTCATCACCTAAAGGGGTGTAGAGGGGCAAAAAAAGAGGGTGGTAAATTCTATTTCCTCCAATCAAGACGAACTTTGATATCTGGGGGGTTTATTGGGTCGCAGAATACTAATATGAAATTAATTTATATACGGCATCCACAGGATGAGCCCCAAGGAGCGCTGGAAAAAAGCGGGTGGGGTGTTCAAGACTACCAAAACTAAAATAAATAACTACTTTCCAGGGTGGCAGAAGAATGGAATTTTGCAGACAACTAATGGAACCACTCCAAATAATTATAAAAGTATGAACATTTTTATTGAATAGGTGGGACCCTGGGAAATAGTGGAGGGGATATAAACAGATTAAAAACCTTTTATGTGCGCTACAAAATTTAAATTTGACAGTCGGTTAGGAGGAAAATCAAATATAAGTTTTAAAAATTAAAATTTCTAAATGATAGCTAGAAAAATAAGCTTTAAGATTTCTGAAACTAATAGAAAAAACTAATTCCAAGTGTGGTAGAAGATTGAGATTTGGAGGTAAAGTAAAGAGACCATGCCAAATAACTATAAGTCTGTAATGTTTTAATTTTAAATGTAACCCCGGGAAATAGGGGGGAAGGGTTTATAAAATAAAAACAATTTTTAGCTGTGATAGAATATTTAGATTTGGCAAGTAGGTAGAAGGACCTTTCAAAATTTCTAAGTGGGAGTTGAAGAAATGGTGGGCTAAGGGGGTATGCTCAACATTTCCTAAACTAATACAGTAAACTACTTCTATGTGTGGTAGAGAACTTAAATTCGTAGGTATAGTGTAATGATATTGATTTGGACCGCTCTCATATATTTTAAAAGTCATGGATGAAGGTATTTTTCTATAAAGTATCGTATGTAAATTATCCTTTTAAGACTTCATCCATGGAGAATAACGCGCTTTTCAAGAATAGTCTAGAAGGATTGCACCATTAAAACTTATTTTTTATTTCAAAATTTCACTCCGTAGCCTTTACCAAACAAGAAAGAGACGCCAGCTCCCTATATCCAATAGGAAGCTAGCCTTCAAGACACCTGTCACAGGAACGCTTTTGATTTGTTGGTTTTGACACTGGTCATGAGAGGTCCAAGGGGCAAGGGGTATGTTATATATAAGCTGCTTGTGCGTATGAATATATAGAGTAGTCACATACACAGAGAGTGCCGGCGACATAAACCTAGAGAACGTGTAATATCACGACAGCACATAATTTGTATTTCAAGTAAAATTGTATAATAAGATATAATCACTCCAATAAATCGTGTGCAACATTAATAGTTGTATTTATTCACGTAAAATATCCTAATAATTGGTGCTCAATCACGGGGCTATAAATACCAATTATATCTTAACAATAATAATTCCGTAACATCATAAGAGGGACCGCTCTAAATAAACATAAAAATCTGACAATTTTAATATTAAACTATGGGGAATTGGGGAGGGGTAAGCTACAGCTAGAAATAACTTTTGCGATGGGGTTAAAAATTAATGTAAGAATAAAACTCCAGATAACCAAATTAATATTAGAATTTAAAATTTCTCAGATTGGGTTGGAAAAAGTGGGTTGGGTGGTTCAAAACTTACAAAAATATTAGAAACGACTTCTTCTCATTGTAGTATAAAACTAAAATTCTGCATATAGTCAAAGATTCCACTCCAAATAACTATAAAAGTCCGAAAATTTACAAGTTTAAAATGTGAGTCCAGGAAATAAAGGGGAGTTTTTAAAACAAATAAGTATAGTAGAAAATCTAAATTTGGCAGGTTGGTAGAAGTACGGCTTCAGATAACCAAATCAGTCTTAAATTTGAGATTTTGATGTGGGAGTTAGAGAAATGGGGAGGGGAAGGCAAAAATTTTCAAAACCAGTGGATAAACTACTTCTCTCAGTGGTATAAAACTGGAATTCGTCAAATCAACTACAAAATCTGGACATTTTAAATTTCAAAATGAGACTATAAGAAATAGAGAAGGAGGGGGGGGGGGGATAGGGTGTATAAGTAAGAGGTAGAAAATTTAAATATGTGAGGAATGTAGAGGGATAACTTCAAATATCCACAAACACATTTTAAATATTAGTTATTTCTAAGGAGGCTGGTGATATAGGGGTTCTCAAATTTCTAAAACTACAACACTAAACTACTTCTCAAAGTGTTCAACGATTGACAGGGACCAACTCTTGCCCTTAAATTTCAAAATCAAGTAGCGTAAAATAGGGAAGGATGCTCCCCTCAAAATGTTTCCTAAGCTATATAAATACAATTTATGTAGTGGTAGAAACATGAAATATCGCCATGTAATTTAATAGACCTTTCCGGATAGCCGAATGACGTCTTAACAAATGAAATTTCAAAATTGAAGCCCAGTAAATGAAAGCGCTTAAAATGTATACAACCAATATAGAACACTCTTTTCGATGTGGCTAGGTTTAAATTTGGTAGGCACGTAATATATCATATAAGATAACCAAATAAGTCTTAAAACTTTAAATTGAAATTGTGGGAACTAAAGGGGTTTGGAGGTGAGAGTAAATTGCCATTTTTCTAAAACAAAGTTTACTTTTATGAATGAAAGAAAATTAAAATTCGCCAAGTTGGTAAAAGGACAACCCCACATAACCATAAACGTGGGAAAGTTTGGAATTTGAAAATTTACTGCTGGGAAATGGGAAAATTTCCTAAACTAATACATTTTTTTTGAAATGATGGAAAACTAACTTAAAAATAAATGAATACACAAACTAAAGACTATCTTAAAGTGAATACATTAGTATTGCAAATACATAGCTAAAATCGAAAGATAAATTAGCGCATATCTAGGAGCGACATAACAATTAAAATAAACCAATATTCAGGCGACATAACTTGACCATGATTCTCCTGCTAAGATTCAGATTCGATTCGAGCTTTCGAGTCTTATTATTAGAGAGATTCGTGGTGGATTCAAAATTTCGAATCTAAGTAAGTTTCAGCAATATGTTTCGTACAAGATAAGAATATATTACATTATTTAAACAAGTTTATATGTACAATAATGTAAAGAAAAGAGCGGATTTTAGTTGAAGTCATTGACCACTTAAACAAAGTGTTAATTACTTATCCCAAAATGAATAGCCCTCTTGTAAATATGTTTGTGCATATACTTTATACACATATTAAACAAATTATTGAGGAAAGAGTTTGACTTACCGGTATTTGAATCTTGGGTGCCATTAACATATTGAACTAATATTAATGTTCAGCTGAAACAGTGTGTTCTAAATAGGAAATATAGTATTTAATGGGTAATATTATATAAGGCTGCATTTATTTTACATAATTAATGAGGAATGTAAAACTCAGAATACACAAAATAATAATTTTACCAGTCGGTGGTGTGATACGTAGTCTCTTACCCTACAAGACGAAAATAAATTTAGGGTGCTCGCATAAAGAGGGGCTTAATAGTAATAATAATAATAATAATAATAATAATAATAATAATAATAATAATAATAATAATAGCCTTTATTTATCTGGCGAAGTTAAGGCGTTAGTCCTCTCTTCCACTTGACCAGCTTAGGAACATATTTGGTCCAAATAAGGATGTCCAGAGACTTGGGAGGGGAGCAAGTTACATAGTGATGAGTTGCATACCCTGTACCCATCACAAGGCATTGTTAGGTTTAAAAGATCTCACTGGTTATAGTGAGCAGGACATGCAGTGCAAGTGAGAGAATCTAGAACAGTATTCAGGGTATTGACTGGTAAGACCAATGGGAAGAGACCAGTGGGAAGACCAAGCCAAGTTGATGGGAGGATAACATTAGAATGGACCTGAAAGAGAAAGGGTGTAATGAGAGGGAGTGGATAGAACTAGCGCAAGATAGAGTCTGTTCACCGTAGGAATTGTTTTCTGAAAGGCCTTTTTACCTACCAGAAAGCTATTATATAGTAGGATATTGGATAGGAAAAAAGACCTTTCAGAGAGTAATTCCTACCGTGAATGCAGTATAGGTATAGGGTGCAATATGGTGGACTAGATAGAACTAGCTCAAGATAGGGATAGGGTGTAATGAGGTGGACTGATAGAAGTAGATCAAGATAGGGATAGGGTGTAATGAGGTGGACTGATAGAAGTAGATCAAGATAGAGATAGGGTGTAATGAGGTGGACTGGATATAACTAGCTCAAGATAGGGATAGGGTGTAATAAGGTGGACTGATAGAAGTAGATCAAGATAGGGATAGCTGGCGTACTTTCGTAAGTGTGACAATTAACTTCCTAGCTCCTAATTTCATAGAATAAGTAAAATTAATAACCACGCCTCCCCCCCTCCCCCCCAGTTGGAAATCTAGGCTCATCCATGTACCCTAGTTGGACACGAGAAGAAGGCTACACGCAGGCTAGAGTTTATATCTTTCTGCCAAGCAAATGCGGGTGCAGTGTTAACACTGATTAGTGAGCTAATACAATATTTTAAACAATACATGTCTTTAGGACTAAGCCAACTCAGACCATACGGAACTGTACACACAACGATCGTGTTTACATCAATATAACACGTAGAGATGTGAGATGGAAACATTTTAAGTTTATTTTTCTGAGAAAAATTCCAGCTCTTTAAATGAAATGAATTCAATCGAGAGATCCCTTGGTTAATTTCGTCTAAGGGCTCGGCCAGACTGACAAGTGTGCGAGCGCGTGATTAGCAGATAGCTCTTGAGTAATTTATTGTTGTGGTTTTCTCATCCTCTCTCCACGCAAATGGTGATTCTTATTTGTAAAGGCCTACTTTGATAACATTAAAGTATTTTAACATATCAGTTTTACATATATATATATATATGGTTTATGATCTTACCAATTAAATTAGGCCGTTAGTAGCAAGTGTGCTAAAAATATCGATAATAATAAAAATGTCAAAATGAGAAGTTCTCCTAGCACTCAATGAACCAACATACAATAATATTGCCTAGCGCCTGTAAACTAAGACTGTACCGGGTCGAGCGTGCGCGCTCAGTCGCTCGCTCCAGTCTGGCCACCTCTCATTACAGCCAATGTGTTCTATTTTATATTTTAGTCGCTCGCTCAGTCTGGCCGCCTCCTAAAAGGAGGTGAACACTGGAGTTCCTTCTCTAACTGACATAACGACTAGACAGTGGTGCTCAAACTTTTTAGTCACACATACTCTATAACCATTCAATAGCTGATTTGCGGGCCCCTTGATGTCGGGTAGATCATTTAAAAATATATAAAATAAAAATGTTTTACCATAATATAGGGATAAATTAATAGCAATAATGGTTTTTAATGTATTATTATTATTATTATTATTATTAGCACCGCGTCTTACTACCCATTTTGGCTATACGCACTTACGCTAATGTGTAATGGTAGGGTGATTGTGAGATGAAATGGAGGACCTACAGTTTAACGTGGGATCCGAACCACGGTGGAGGCCTGGCATTCCTCACATTCACAAGTTGTGATTAATACACGTCTTGTCAGAGGTGAAGGAAGGGTTTGGTAATCAGATAAATCTGTGCCGGGACCGAGGATTGAGCTCCGAAACCCCAGCACAGAAGTTCGACACCTTACCCCTAAAAAACCAGGTCACCTCTTTAATGTAAAAATAATTATAATATAAATCCAAATAAAATAAATATACACTCTTAGACATAATATATTTTTAAATAAATTTAAAAAAGAATTACAATAAAAATGTAATATATATTAATTGTAACTAATAATTTATGTGAAAAATTGAAATGGAGTTTTATTCATTTCTGAAAGTTATTTGTGCTGGCTGACGAGAAAACTAAAATAAAAGTGAATGCCCAAACGCTACTCTCAAAGTTGTAGGCACAAGGGGCGTGGCCAACCCCCCTCATTTAGGACTCACTTTTTGTGCCGAGATTTAATATAGGAAGGCATCTCCATTGTGTTTAATATACACCAGTGATTTACCCTTCTATACACAATTGTATAAGATAAAAAAAATACAAGGGTATGTCACAGATTCCCTGGACGAACCTCGCGGACCCCTTTTTGAGAATCTCTGGACTAGAGGGCTAAGTGGTTGAATATGTCACTAACGTCGGCTCAGATGTGTTAATATTTCATTATTATTATTATCATCAAAGCCTTAACGAATACATGAGTACATCAAACATAGTCGAGAGTCGAGTTCCAACCTACCCTGTCACCAGCAATCCAGTATATTTCTATGGTGACAGGTCATGTGACCAACAAGGAAGGTCACAGAGATAGGTTTTGACCTGGTCAACTAAAATGATGTCACTACTGTGTGAGAATGTTTCTAGTGAGGATTGTTAGGTTCACTTGGGTAGGCCTAACGCAACACCACAAGTTGTTTGTTCGACACTCAAATTAATGTACACCTAACTACAATAACTATTTGTGCCAGTGGTCACATGGTTCAAGGTCTCAAGCTTGCAAAGAATGAACTACCGGTGACGTGGACTGTAATATATATATCTGTGGTTTTTCATCCTCTCTCCACACTAATTTTGGTGCACTACCTCTAAGTTATCCTCCTTACTCTTCGTAATGACCCTTGTACTCATGTCGTTAGGCACGCAGACTAAACGTCAAGCTCATCTAGTCTGTATTGCTGGTAACGGGGTGTAGACTACATGGGTTGATTTCTTAAAATTATTTTACACTCTCTCTCCAAGCCAAGTAAAGATGGGTACATTTCTAATTAATTCCATCTTCCTTATCCATAGCCAATTAGTGTAATTAAGGTGGTGATGTAGGTAACGCGAGAAAAGGCTAGTATTTCTGTAGTTTTTATAGCATAACATTTTTTTTGAACAAAATTAATTAAATAATTCTCCAATAGAAACATAGAGTTTAGCTTTCTTCACTTGGTGATATCAACAATTGTTGAATATCCGTCATGAGCCTAGCGGCATCATCTAACAAACTTTTTAAACGAACAGAAAAAGTTGTCATTAAATTTCAGGACATCCTTGACAGATATTCAACAACTGTTGACTGTTGAGGTCACCATACGTAAGAAAATTAAACTCTGTTTCTACTGAAGCAAGATTTGATTTATTTTGACAATTTTTTTTTTGATAATACAAAAAAAAAAGGTGCAAAAATACTTACCTTTTCTCGCGTCTCCTACACTCCCACCTTAAGAGTGTATTTTTCCTGAATGGTTTTCCACTCTCCCTCCACGCTAATGCGGGTTCACTTCCTCTGAATTCAACCTTCCCAATTCCTAATCCATTAGCGTAATTAGTACTTAAGCGTATAACCCGAACGGTTAGTAAGACGAGGTGCTAAATATTATTATTATTACTTTAGAGTGTATAGCCCGGACGGGTAGTAAGACGCTGGTCAATAAAGAAGCTAGAGCGTGCAAGATTTAAAGGGACGCCATCTTGTCGATTTTTTCGGCGGCACGAGACTGCCAAATAAATCTGTTATTAACCATGACAACATAATAGTGTAGTGTTATTAAAATGTGCCTGTTACTAGGAAAGGTGGGTGGAAGTCGTTTTTATGGACACTGGAAGAACAATCGCCGCTTAATGACCGGTTCTCGACTTTCTGGGTCAAAGGTTTGATCCCAACCTTGACCATTTACGTTTCTAGGTATCGATCGTAGATATATCGCCTGGAGATTTGATTATTGTTTATTGTGTTTGAGAAAAAAAAATCTACATAATCGTAAGCAATATAATTAGAATACTTGTTACTACGCACACCTTTCTATGGTCATGAAATGTACGGACACGATTGTTTGTGTGCGAGTACAACATTTTATTACTAGCAGTCAGTGGCGTACCAAGAGGTTTACTCCTGGCGGGGCAAACAAAATAATTAAACTATATATATATACATTTACAATTGGGAACCGTAAGGACATTTTTAATTTGTGTTACAATATATCCCTAATAGACTATTTTTGCAAATAGCTTCCCATCCTTTTAATAGATAACAAACGAGCTTTGGAATCATACTCTCCCGCTCCCGCAACCCCAGCGAGCTAGATTCAAGCAAGCTCATAGAAGGTCCTCTTGCGGAATGTAGCGTTAAAGTGGTAGTTTTAGTAACAAAGTACCCAGTAGTCACATAAGTAGGAAAATAATTTTCTATCTAAAATTTTATAAATAATATAACTATAGATGGGTCGAATAGAGCTATCCTTCTCGAATCCGAATCTTATATTTTCTTTCTAATCTCAGAACACTATTTGAATCAACGAATCTTTAAAAATGTAAAATTTAAGTTGTGAAAATACCTAGAATTTTATTTTTAAAAAAAGGGGTGTTTGGTACAACTTACAAATGCTATTTTGTTTGTCATGTCTATTACATCATAAGCAACAAAGAAAACAATTTTCAGGAAATTAATCATATTGATAAAGATTTTATGATTTTGTTATTCTTAAAACTACACTACTTTGTATAATCCCCTTTACCTACCAATTACTTACAATTGTTATATCAAGTCAAGGTCATTTTTTTTATTCTAGAGAGATTTTAACAATGTTAAGAATCTCTATTTCCTATTAAACAATAGGTTTCGAGGTATCCGACAAATTTAGGATTAGAATAGCAAGTCTCAAACCGTAACTATTTTAATTGGGTTATTTTACTAAGTATTCCACTAAACTAATGATCTGTAACTCAGGCTGACAGTCTAATCTCCATGTCTTATCCCCTATAACTGTTTAATAATATCAAGTGAAGTTTGTGTTTTCTGCTCTCGACATATATTCAGTGTCTTATACTCAGACACAGAAATTTTGCTACTCTCGTTTTTAGGAACTTTTGTTCAGAGCGTGTATGGCTGGTTGTAAGGAGAAATAAAAGTAACAATAATCAGAGTAGTACACAGAGACTGTGCGGCTGGTTGTAAAGAGAAATAAAAGTAACAATAATCAGAGTAGTATTACTTGACTGTGCGGCTGGTTGTAAAGAGAAATAAAAGTAACAATAATCAGAGTAGTATTACTTGACTGTGCGGCAGGTTGTAAAGAGAAATAAAAGTAACAATAATCAGAGTAGTATTACTTGACTGTGCGGCAGGTTGAAAGTATAAATAAAAGTAACAATAATCAGAGTGGTATTACTTGATTGTGTGACTGGTTATAAGGAGAAATAAAAGTAACAATAATCAGAGTGGTATTACTTGACTGTGCGGCAGGTTGTAAGAAGAAATAAAATAATAAAAATCAGAGTATTATTACTTGATTGTGTGGCTGGTTGTAAGGAGAAATAAAAGTAACAAAATCAGAGTGGTATTACTTGACTGTGTGGCTGACTGTTGGTAGACGTGTAGTATAAAAACCATCTTTCAAAGGTTCCGCCTGTAAAACATGTGATTGTGTATGAACGAATGAACGTAGCTCTAAATTCCGTTTGATAAATCATATCAGGTTCTCTTAATGACAAACCGACTATGGTGTTAAAAAATTGTTGTCCTAGGTTAATTTGGTTTCCAAATAGGGTTTTGAAACCCCCCTGTGTTCCAAATTCCTCCTTAGATACGTACCTAATTACATTAAAACTATCCATATCGGTGGATTTAGCGTCAAGCTAATCTAGTCTTTTTTGCCGGTCACTGGGAGATTGGGATTTGAATCCCGGTCGGATGCAATGATGCTATTTTCTAAATTGTTTTTCATAAATAATTTTATGCAGGTACATTATCCCTATTAGAGTAATTAATTGTGGATATGCCGGACGGGTATTAACTAGTAGGACAAGTCCATAAAAAGCACCAGCCTGTTCAAACTGCTGCGTGACTGCTAAACGTTGTTTGTGAGGTGATCCGGCGAGTTTGTCGAGTCTTGTGTTTACAGACCAGCTCTATAAATCTAGCTTGCAGAAAAACAACCAGCATTTGAACCGTTGTTAGCAAAGAGCTTCATGCAAATACGTATTAACATAAACTATTCAACAAGAGTGCTACTTAAGAGTTTGACATTGAACAAAGAAAAATCGCAAAGTTCGTCCTCGTCTGAACAGAGTTCCACGAAAAGTGAACGCTTTGTTTATTTGTCTTTAAAATATTCAAAGCAGGAATAATTGGTCAAGTCAATTGGTCTATCCTACTTTTTAGCAAACTTGTTAGGTAAAAAAAAGTAGGTTAAGAATATAAAATCTAACAGATGCATTTATTTATATAAATGATCAAAGATTAAATTACAAAAAATAAATTAAAAAAGTGTCATTTTTATGCAAGGAAATAAAATGTTATTAAACCGAGAGGAGAAGAGAACTATTTTAGATGGCGCAAAGCAAATGGGATCGGACACATTCTTAGGAGGAACTGTCTTCTGCACGACGTAGTAGAAGGAAAGCTTGAGGGAAAGTGGAGCTAAGGAATAAGAAGGATTAATATTTTATATGACTTGAAGGAATGAAGAACATTCTGGGAGCTTATGGAAGAGGCAGAGGACAGGGTGCATTGGCGGTATAAGATCAATGACAAAAGGAAAGGACCTGCCGTGAGACAGAACACCTAAATAATAAAATAAAATGAACAAGATGTACCACTTCTTTTGTTTAGTGTTTGTTAAAATAGAGTATCTTTAAAATTTAATAATGCTTAAGTTTATTTGTTCAAATTGATAGGGTGGCTTTCTATAGTGGATATATTTATGTTTAAGACTATTCAAGTGACAAAACTGTTGGAGCATTGCAAGTTTTCAAATTTTTATAAGAAAAAATCGTCTTATTAAACATTTGGCACGTTTAAAACTATAAATGTTTTCTTCGTGTTAAACTACTGGTCATCAATAAATAAAATTTAACCAAAAGTGTCATAGTTGTTTAAGGTAAGGCGATTGGCCCTTTTCATTCGGCGTGGAAATGCAGAGCCATGGTAACAAACGGTTATCTTCAAGAATTTTTATAGTTTTGCAATTTTCTTTTCGGAAACGGTTTCTTCAAGAATAGAAGCATGTTGATTAAGTTATAACTTTTTACATACATACCTCCTATATAATTTTAACAGTGCTCAAATATCGATAATTTTGATATTTTTCAATAGAAAACTGCCGGCTGTATGGCAAAAAATAAATAAATGTAACAACCAATAAACATTGATACATTATCTTAGAAGAGGTGTTGAAAATATAACCATAAGAATTTCACTCGTTCTCTAAAAAATTGATATTTC